>SNQJ01S0015313.1:9674-20158 GCA_010110895.2 Picea sitchensis
TGTGATAACCCTCCCAACATCTCGTCGATGTATATAGATAAGTAGAATATCAAAGATCAAATTTTACTTGAAACAGGAAAATCCATCCTCAATAACATGGAAAATACTCAGATGAAGGTGGATCAAGCTAGTAGAAAGTTATGAAGCGTCTGAGGAGTTACTAGAATAGTTCAAGATGGAAAATAGAGAAGACTTAGGAAAAGCAGGGTTGACACATACAATGATAGAACATGTCAATACCAGAAGGAATATGAGCATGAAGGCTATTGAAGCCACAAAAGAATTTGATCAAGGAATGCTAGATAAGAGAATAGTGAAGCCGAAACAACTTATCCTATTAATTGGAAATTTCATAGAAGTACTAAAGAAAAAAATCATAATTCTAATTTGTAACATGGAATTGGAACTGGAAAAGATTCATTTAAAGAGAATTATATACCATCCTTGAGGAATTGATGCTATGGAAAATCTTCATCGAAAAATGTCACCTCCGAAATCCACTTTATCATTGTGTTGAGCGCTCAACACACGCTAAAATATTTTTATGAAATTTTTTCACTTTTGGGTACCACTTGTTTCTTTTGTTTTACTGTATGAATTAAGTTCACCATGGCTAATGATTTATTTTATTGTCATGACTCATATCGATTGAATCGGATTTGTTTGAACTTCTTAAATGAAACCTTGTGTCTAAAAGAAATTACCATTTTAACTAAGAATTTGAAGCTAACACTGTGACCAGTGTGCTTGCGTTTGGCGTAGGAAAAAACCAAGCCGGTAAAATGGTCGCACAGTAATAATAATTGTCGATCTCCGATGCACCATCGGCATCGGTAAACGATGGAGTAAGTTTGCGTTAGTAATTCGCCACACAGTTTCAGGAGATAGTCGATCACCATCGGCGTCGACGGAATACGAGAGTACTAAACGTTGACATGAGCCATGATAAACCCCTATAGCCAATGACAGATGCATTGGTTTGGGATCAGTGAAATATCGAAGAGTTAAATCACTAAAAATTTCCACATTGACGCATATCAAATCGCCGATCCCCGATGCACTTTCGACATCGAAAATTTTTCGAGAGAGTTGATCCGGGAGCACTTGAGTAAGCTTATCATCAATCACTGATCCTTGATAATTTTCGGTGTCGGCAGGGTAGGATATGTTGTTAGAACGATTAGCTAAGGAAAATTCCCCGATTTCGAATAACACGAGTAAACAAAGACGTTGGTCTCAAGTGCCACGTGTCTTTGTCGCATAGGGGTGTAGTATGGTCTAGTTTCATCCCGAGTCATATTAAGGTTCCTTGTGTCCTAGTCACACCTTCGATTCAGCCTTGCCACTTTAGCTCTGTACGACAATATGGATTGGCGTCAGATCTTTTGCAGGGAGATATCAATGAAAAGTTTTTAAAGAGAAACCCCAACCCCCGATCCACCAACTAGATTAGTGAAACGATGGGATGTTTTCAGCACGAGATATGATCGGATTTTGTCATTTAATAGGTGAGTTAATGCTTCACCTGGCATACATTGCTACCCTGTGTGCCGATTGAACAACATGAATTTGAAATCACCGATAGGCCACATTATAACCCCCACTCGCGTCGTCGACCTACGATCGAATTTAATTTTAAACGTAATGAAGATTTGGCGAATTTTTTTGTAGAACTGCACTCATATCCTGAATTGAATAACTGATGCAACAAGGTAAGTTCATCTATGTTTAAATCACTAAAATGACATCGAACACTTCTATTTTGCGCACAAGTTTCCATTTCTAGCGCATTCGAAGAAGCAAAGCGAGCGTCTCAAGACTGTGTTGATTCTCAAACCATCAAAACCAGGTTAAACCAACAACAGAGCTATGTGTTAAATTTTATCAATTCGACAGTCGTAATTTTTTATATATATAAATTTGATTTTTTATACAGTCTCTAACTGTGTTCTAGCTGCAAGGAAAATGCCTCCAAGGAAGGCAACGACCAGACACTCGTCGAGAGCACCTAAGCTAAAGGAGGCAGAAATTGGTGAGGGTTCTTCTCTTGGTACCGTGAGGCAGTTAGAATACGCTCCCAGGGTGGAGATGGTCATTAAAACCTCAATGAAGAAAGCGTTCGTTCAGCCGTTGGACTTCAGCGATACAGAAGCGACCACTGGATCCAAAATAATGCTCCCATAGTGGCGATACCTATTCAACAAAATCAATTGGGTGGATTACCTAGAGTATATCCTACTCAGTGACCCAAATGTAAGGGCGCTCAATGATCAAGTTTTCCTGAACATCCGGCGGTCGTGCTTACACATGGTATCCTGTTGAACTCCAGTTTTCCCATGCACATGGTATCCTGTTGAACTCCTGTTTTCCCAAGGTTTTTCGCAGCAGCCAAGAAAGTGATATCAAAGGTAGGCCACTAGTATCTAGATGAACACACAACTTATATTAGGGTGTTCAGGGCCACTGGAGAACAACATTTACTTCCTGCTCACATCCCAGACTGGATTATTGTGGGAGAAATATTCTATCAGACTATCCCGCAAGGCTATAATGCCACAGTAGTCAAGGACAATAAATGAGCTTTCATACCCTACAACTTCCATGTGGTGTTTTATCTAGTGAAGGAAATTGCTCAATACAAACAAGAAGGGTTGATTCAGCTTCAATTAAGGTTCCTGACAGGTCGGTTTCGCAAGCACGATCCTAAGGGCCTATTCCTCCAACATGCTTCACAAGTTTCATCTTGTTGACCATATGCGCATGACAATTTTGAGGATGATATTTTTAGAGAATGCGCTTGGGACTGGGAGGAGGTAGTACAAAGGAAAGACAACCCGAGCATGACCACGTTCAAGGCTATGAGCATGGATGAATAGATGGAGACAATAGAGTAGTCGGCTCAAGAGGCTCTCAGAGTTAGGGAAGAAATCAGAGTAGCAAAGACCACAAAGGCACAAAGGATAGGATTTTTCTTACTAGAAGGAGCACATATAATCATTGATTAGTTATAGAAGGATCCTAATCTTGTAGAGATGATGAGGATCCCCACAAGAAACCCAATCACAAGCAGAGGAGATCCAAGTTTCTTAGAGTCAATAAAACTTGAAGAAATCACCAGTCCGGAAAACCCTAGAGTTCCATCACTACTGATCAGATCACCAATGACAATTCCAACCCAACCTGAGGTATCAAGGATGCTAGGTGGAATAGGTGTACCAAACCCCTTGTTTGACCTAATAACCATCTATGATGATGAGGAGAGTTCGAAGGTTTCCCTGGTAGCTCCAGTACCGATTACAGAGGAGAAGGAACCTGAGAAAGCATCTACCCCAAGTCTCAATGCTCCAATTAAAAACCTTCCATAGAGCGACCATGAGGTCGAAAGTGTCTGAGACACTGAGTTGCTCGACCTATCGAGGACCCCAAAAGATAGCTCGATGGATGAGCTAGGATTGGATGGTCAAAAAGAGGAAGTTCAATGGGAAGGGATCAACACCTTGACAATCGATTACCAAGTAAGTATCGAACCTACCCCTGGTTCTTCAATTTTGGTCGATACCTCACCAGCCGATGAACAACAAATGAAGGTTGAGCCATTGGAACCTATGAAAGAAGTTCAGGAACCAATCCTAGAATAGATACACACAGAAAGGAGCCTGGGAAACACTCAAACTTGGGGAGAACAACAAATCCATGAGCTTGTTGATGAGGTCATCGATATACAGGTGATCGCCTATGACAGGAAGAGGAAAGCTATCATGAAGAGGACCACCAAGAAGAGAAGGCTCACGCTAGATAGATTTATTCTCATCACCATGAAGGAGAATTTGTTTAGCACAAAACACGCCAAGACATTCGAGATTATCGATGCATGGATGGCTATCACAGATGCCACGTTGGATAGATCAAGGAGAGATGAAAAGGAACTGGCCGCTGCGCTAAAGGATTTGGAGAATCTGTGCCATTTGGAAAAAGACTATCAAGACTCCACATAGGCCACGGTGTTTTTGAGGAGTGAGTTCCAGGATGCTTATACAAAATTCACAAATGAACGACACCTTTTCACATCAGGTATAGCCGATTTCCAAGAAGATACCCTTATGGCAGTAGCAACCTGCAAGGACGTGGGAAGGTGGTATGAAAAATCATACTAGGCGGTAGAAAGGATTGATTACATCAATGCGGTACAAAAGGGTCGATACACTGAAGAGCACGGTATTTGGGTTCTAAGGGAGAGAAGCATCGCTCGGATTAGGAAAGCAGTCAAATACTGGGTAAAGATGGCCCAAGAACCTCAGTGGGAGATATAGAAGAAGTGGGCCGAGTGCAAAAAATGATAGGAAAATATTAATCAGGAAATGAAAGGCATCGGCCTCCCAAAATTCGGCTCACCCGAAGACTTTGTCGACCTGCATGAAATAGTTAAGTGACATGCAAAACAAGACTCGGCATGGACAATGGAGATCGCATAGGTGGCAAGTATGGCGTCGGGTCAAGTACAACAATTTATGGGGCATCCGATCAAGGCTCGTGTAGTTCTGCAACAGTTGAGTATTAAAATAGTCAAATACAGAGAACAGGTTGTAGAAGTGAAAGAAATTATTTAAGCACCGATGGACCAGCACAAGTTCCTGTATGCAAACACATGGGAGTATCTCTTTGTCAAGTGGTCGGAATATGAGAAGAGCCATCCACTCCTTGTAAAACCATGAGATGATTCTCAGAGAACAAAGATAAGCGCCACGTGGTGATATTTTTTTTTACTTAACTTACACTTGTACTAGCTATTTTTAGTTAGTGATTCGTTATAAATAAATGGATTGACCTTTTAGAAATGGTTGATGGTTTTTGGAAAGACCCTCATTTTTTGGAATTGTAAAGAACTATTTATGAACTACCTTAATTGAGATGTCTTGTTTAGGACCGGAGACAAAATATTAATTTTCATCAAAGGTGTTATGTGATTTGATTGAGGAGGAATTACTTCCAACTTTATTTCAGTAATTGATGTTGTAACGAGTAAGAGTTTCTTAATATATTTATAAGTTATCTGTTTCAATAGTTTTTGCAGTTCTTGTTCTTAATTATGGAAAGCAAATCGTTTTGTTAATGTGTGATTAATGTTGGAGCTGAGGAAATTATTTTTCTTGCCATCATCTTATTACATGCGTATTTTCTTACGATAATTGTATCTCAATCAATAATTGAAATACCAACAAGTTAATGCATTAGTATTAGGCTTGTAACAGGTGTGAATATCTTTGTTTGCATGTTTGAGCACGAGGGTTATCCCAAGCTCGGCCTTCTTCAGTAATTAAGAATCCCTTCCACCAGTTGGTTTATACCATCACATGTCATTTTATCAGACTCGCCTAATAAAAGAAAAGACAAAAGAGAATGTTTAAATTGAAGAAGGAACTTTCATAGGAAGATATCATATCAATCACTACGGAAAGCCCATCAATAAATTAGCTAGATAGAAATATTTGGAGAACCATTCCACAATAAAACGCTGGAAAGTCTAATTGGGCCTCTATGGAGGGTTTGGTTCCTGCTGTTGAGTTAAAGGGATTTAGGATCCCTCAACAGAATTGGCGCTAGAAGGAGGGCTTGAAGAATGAATGGATAACAACGTTGTTGATATAGTATCTCGCATAGACAACAGATTCAAAACATCTGACATGCATGGCTAGTCAGTCTCAATACAACCCACATACAGAGAGTACTCAATGGGTGTACACTATTAATTTAATGGCCAATCAATTCCTAGATGAAGTTTCCCTTGCCAAACAATCAAGCGGCTCAACGACAAACATCGTCGATCGGGAGGAAGTTGAGCTACCGGAAGAAACAACCATGTTTTTGTGGGATCCTGACTTGTCGATGCCTTCTGAAGATGTATTTGATGTTCAAGAACCACCCACTGAGGTTTTGGCAGTGCAAACACAAAGTAAAGGTCAACCAGTCTCAAATGACCTTACCATTGTCCAATCTTCGAGGGGAAAACAAACAGTCGATCACCCGAAAGCACCTTTTGTCTCCCAAAGAAATCCTATAAGCATCCATACGCAGGAGTCACCCAAGCTAGACTACAACATAGTGGAAGACTTAACAAAGTTGAAGGCTAATGTGTTGGTCATGGACATGTGTAGAATTCCCCAACAAAAGGATTTTTTGTTACAAGCCTTAAAATCAATAGAAGCCCCTATAACAAGCACTGACCTGGGGGAGGTCCCAGCTCCCACAGACCCAAAGAATAAACCAAATGTGAACGCTTGCTCTATAGATAAAAAAGGAAATCATTTTGTCCCACCTTTCCTTTTAACGGTTGAAGTCTTCAAAAAGAACCTCCATAATTGTTTAGTCGACTCGGGGGCATCCTCTAATGTCATGCCATTATCTATCTGCAAGAAATTAAATGTAGTTCTGCTCAAAAGTGATAAACATGTTATACAACTAGACATAACTCAGGTAAAATTTATTGGGGAACTCAAGGATGTCATGATCAGAATGGCCACACACCCGAAATTTGTTCAAGTAATTGACATCATTGTAGTGGATATACCAGAAGCTTATGGATTGCTACTTAGTCGAGATTGGTCTAAGAAGTTGAATGGATACTTTAGCACGGACTGGGCTCACCTCTGGTTTCAATTAAAGGGACATTCCAACATGATTAGGATCGACAGGGAAAGGTATCTCAAACATATTATCACCGATTTAGAAGCCTTCAACGAACCCTCATCGACAAAATTCCCTATGCTAGGAAACTACTCCTGCAATTCTGATTTCATAAATTTTGCTCCTCTCTCATCTGATGTACCTCTCACTCAAAACTACGAAATGGATTTTCAAGTGAATATACTGGTAGCAGCAGAAGAAATCCCCTTCTTCCAAGAACCTCTGTTGGAAACCGTATACAAGGTATGAGGAGAGGAGGAAGTAACTAGGCATGAAGGAGTCAATAATTTTTTCTCACAAGTATGGACCCTATACTTTGATGGGTCTAAATCGCAAGAAGGGTCGGGAGAAGGATGTATCCTCATTGACCCAAAGGGGAAGCGGAATTTCCTGTCATGCTAACTAGTATTTGAATGCACTAACAATACTATCGAGTATTAAGCTTTGGTGCAAGGACTAAAGAAAGCCATAGACTTAAACGTTAAAGAACTAAAAAAATTTGGGGACTTTGAAATTATCATCAGGCAAGTAAAGAATACTATACATTGCAACTCACCCCACCTAAAGAATTATCAACATGAATTGCATAGGCTAATTGAACATTTTAAGGCCTTTAATATTACAGTGGTTCCCAGGACAAAGAATACTCTTGTTGATTCCCTAGCCACTGCAACCTCGAGGCTATCCCATTTAGAAGACTATGAAGCCTCCAGGTTCACTATGGAACTACTCTACAAACCATCAGTGCCCAACAATATTTCTAATTGGAAGGTATTTGAAGGATATGAATAGATTATAGACTTCCTAACCAATAAGGAAAATTTAAAGACCTATCTATTAACAATGAAGTATTCCTAGAGAAACTAGTAGAAATTGATTCCCATGAACAAAGAGGTGAAACAGATCACTCTAGTAACAAACCAAAGTTTCACACGATACCGAGAGGGGTAGACAATTTGGAAAAAAATTTCAACCTGAGGGAAAGATTTAAAGGGTCAACAAACACAAAAACATGGAGCTCATGTCCCATATACGAGACTATAAATCTAGGAACCCCAGAGAACCCTAAGAATACAAATCTAGGAAAAACAGTGTCTAGAGAAGAAAGGAAAGCCTATCTTAAACTTTTTAGAGAATATTAAGATGTCTTTGCATGGTCCAACCGAGAGTTGAAAACTTATGACACTCGCATTATTCAACACAAAATCCCATTGAAAGCCAAAGTAAAACCCTTTCAACTGAAGCTCAGGAAGTACCATTCATCTCTGGAACCCCTCATGTATCAAGAGCTAAAGAAATTATTCGATGGTAAGATTCTCTTTCAGGTTAAACACTTTGTCTGGGTAGCAAATTTGGTTCCTGTCAGGAAAAAGTATGGGAAATTCGCTTATGTGTAGATTTCAGAAATCTTAACAAAGCTTCAGAAAAGGATAACTATTCAGTCCCACAGATGGAACATCTCTTGCAGACCGTGTCTGGTTCTGAGATTTTCTCCCTTCTAGATGGTTTTTCAAGTTACAACCAGGTTCTAGTTTTATAAGAAGACTGGTTGAAAACTACCTTCTGAACTAAGTGGGTAACATTTGTGTATAAACGCATGCCCTTTGGGTTGATTAATGCAGGACCAACCTTTCAGAGGGCCATGGACGTAGCTTTTCGGGGATTGATTAATATATGTGTAGTGGTATACTTGGATGACGTGATTGTGTATTCAAAGAAAAGAAAAGACCACATCACCCATATATTTGAATTTTGTTATGGTTAACTCTACTACCCAATGCATTTATGAATATATCTAAAACTCTTTTGAATATCAAAGTCATTATAGTAGATGTCCCCCCCAATAGGATTCTATCCTCTGCAAATTGTGAGTGAATCATACTTTTAACTCCCCTAACCAGTTTAATTCCTAGAAGATTTCCAATTCGTCTCTCTACCTCCAACTTCCTCAATGGTTCAGGCATAATGATGTATAATAAAGGGGATAGGGGTCATCCTTGTTGAAATACCCTACTCCCTTTAAAAAAGGATGTGGGCCTCCCATTCACTAAAGGAGTGATCCATGTGTTGCAAATGCACATGGAACCCACAGAATAAAGGAGGGACAAAATACAAATTTATAAAGAATATCAAAAAGGAAAGAATGATGAACCCTATCAAATGCATTTGCCATATAAATTTTCATAATCACACCTTTGTCCTTGTTTGCTCGTTCAGAGTGAATGGATTCTTGGACATTATGATTTTATCCATGATATGACATTTTTTAATAAAACCTCCTTGGTTGTCAGATTTATTTTGGGGATCATTTTTTTCAATATGTTTTCCATGATATTAGTCAGTATTTTATAAGAATCATTGTAGAATGAAGTGGGTTGAAACCTAGAGAGGTGGGATTCGCGACTTTTGGAATAAGATCTAGGAAGGTTGAGTTTGTGCTTCCTCCTATCATGTAATATTTTTGGACGTATTACATCATCCTTTTGAGATCATTTTTTATTATATTCGAACAAGCTTTGTAAAAATGGATTGTAAATCTATCAGGTCTAGGAGCTTTATCTGGATCCAGTCCCCAAATTGTGTTGTGAATTTCCTCTTAGTGTGTTTCTTTTATCAATTTTTCATTCTCCTAAGAAGATATGAGTGAGGGGATATTCTCCAACATTTTTGTTGTAACTGTAGGATCAACCCCTATGCTTTTAGTATATAATTCCTCAAAGTGAGTTCTTGTTTCCTCTTTGATATTCGAAAAAATCATTATAATTGATCAATATCCCATAATGATCTCTTTAACAATGTTTCTTTGAATTATAGATTTTTCTTTCATGTGGAAGAAGGAGGTGTTTCTATCCCCATAATTTAGCCATAGATTTTTATATTTAAGCCTCCACATTTCCTCCTCCACTTTTAGGGCTTTGTGATACTTTTGAAAAAACAAATTTTCTTCTTTTATTATCTCCCTGGTTATTGTTTCAACCTCCATTTTGTCATGAAGTGAGGCCATCTTCAATTTTAGATCCACCTTCCTAAGCTTCAGAGGCATGTAGGATTTCTTGGCCCATTATTTTAATGTGATTTTGACATATTTTAACTTTTGCTGCCATATATAAACGAAAGAACCTATAATCCCCTTGCTCCATTCTTCAATAATTATCTCAATAACTACTTGATCTTGAAGATGAAGTGGATTAAACCTAAATGGAATGGGGTTGTAATTAGGGGAATCCAAAATCTAAAGGACAATGGGTTTTTGGTCAAAGGCCTCCCAAGGAAGAATATTGGATGAGATGAAATGATTTCTCAAAAGGAGATTGCTCTGCAGGAGAAATCAATCAATATGCATTGTGATGTGCTCATGACCATTCATCTTATTAGACTAGTTAAATTTCCCTTTGAGTGGATTAATTTCCAGGAAATCCCACTTTGAAATGAGATCCTCCATCCTTTCCTGGAATGGGTATCTTACTATGATCCCTCCCCTTTTTTATTTATGGCTTAATGTTACATTAAAAAATCTTGTGACTATATTGTTTTGAGAGTATTATTAATCCCTTAGTGCTAAGAGCGATGCCCAACAATATTCATTTTCCCTCTATACTATCGAAAATGTAAACCTTTATTACGTTCATCTGCTACCCATATTGTTGATGAGTAAAACTCGTCAAGATCTAGTATTGAATTTGATAAGAGAAGTCTAGTTGCAAAATAAGGTTGTTCTAAGTTGTGAAAATGCCTCCAAATGCACCTCTTGAGATGGTTGTTATTCCTTCATATATTTTCAATTATGATTTGCATGCTTTTAC
>SNQJ01S0015313.1:34321-65651 GCA_010110895.2 Picea sitchensis
GAGGGGTCCGAGTTGGTGGTTTTCCAAGCGCGGGCCCCTCATAATGTGTCACCTTCTTGTTAACTCGGACCCCCTCACTCCTTACTACTTACCACCTACCCCCCTCTTCCGAGTAAACCGCCAAACCACTCACCCATACCACCTCCACGCTCCCACGTCACACTCCACTCCCCTGTCGCCCATCACATCCCATCCACCCGTCAGCCAGTCATTTCCCTCCACATCACATCTGATATGTTTGTTGGCCAATCAATGCAATTGTCCATTACCATTACCTATCTGACTCACCCTCCACTCCATAACGGACACCCCGTTCAACCATTTAACTCCATTCTTCTACCGTTGTTGCATTGTTCATCGATCCAGACTCGGTCAATGCCATAATTTCCTGTTTCTCAATACAACTGCCATCGATATTACAGTCACACCCGCCATTAAATCCTAGTAAACACAGTTAGCAATATTTTTTGTTTGCAGGTATCAGTTTGATCATGGCGCCCAAGTCCAAATCCATCGAAATTGAAGAAAATCCTTTCCTCCCTCTTCTCGTCGATCTGGATCGTATCCCCTTGGCCGACAAAGATTATTTAATTGCACAGCCAAAGTGTGAATTTGACTTCTTTGAATTACACTTATGTCTCAAGGATGTTTTTCTCGATCAAAGCAATGAGATCAGACTCTGGGAGTCCAATCTTCCACTGTATATTTTTCCCCAGACATACCATTTTCCCGAATTTGCCCTGAAATTCCAAGCTCACTACCTTCTCAGCCAAAGGGCCATTGTATCTTTGTCTGGAGAAATGATTTTCACCATCACCCCTGAAACGATAAATCAAATATTGTAGATACCCAAAAATGACTCAGCCTCCCCCTTCTCCATTGAAATTTTGACCGAGCTATACCATAAATTGTCTTTCTCACAGAGAGCTCATATTTTTGAACTTTTCCTACCTGAAAATGCCCAATTACCCAAAAATAACCCCCCATATAATTCTTCCATCTTCTCAGTTAAAGGAAACCATATCATCTCATCCCTATGTTTCCTCCTAGGATATTATTCTGATGAATGGGTAGATGCACCATTCTAGGCTTTCTATCCATTTTCTCTATTGAGGAAAAGGATACTACAAAGTTTGACTACAGTCAGTTTCTAGCTGACAACAACCATGAACAGTTGTTCAAGTTTTCTATAGAAGGTATGTTCAGGTATTCTGCAATATTGGTGTACATGTTCCTATTTTTCCAAGCAAACAAGTTCTCCTTCTCCCAACATAAGTTGGACCAAGATGGTAATCCTCAACCCGTGACCTCTTGGACGTCCATAGTGAGGAAGAACTCATATGAATTCAATTTCAAACAATTCATTGACCAATTCTACCATCCAGTGGTATGCATTCTCAGTGGAAGAACAAAACCAAGGATAAACGAGGAAATTCAGAGAATTCTACACTTGTCAGACCTAGCCAAAACAGGGGACTGGTACCTCTACCAGGATCATACAAAAATCAGAATCAAAAATTAGGAGATTAAAATACTGCAATAAGAGATTAATAACCTCCAAAAACTGAAATCCATGTTTCAGTCAAGTTACAACATAGAGATGCACAAGTCACAGAGGCTTACTCAAGAAATACAGAAGTTGCAGAAGGAGACAGTGATGGCCAAGACACTATCAGAGGCCAAAGAAAACATATGTATGGACATTAGCAAGTCCATGACAGAGATTTGGCCCCTTATACAAATTGTGTTTGAATGTCATGAACTTGTGCAGAGAGCCAGACAAGTCATTGACAAGATAAAGGGAGAATTGGGAGAAAATCCTACCGAGGCCACAAAAATCATCAGGTTCTTGAATTCCAAGACCAAAGAAGATATAGAGGCTTTGGAAATAGAGGATAGAACAAAAACAATCCTTGAGGTCAAGAAGTTTTTGACCAAGAACGGGTTGATGCTACAACTTGAGGAGAAATATCAGACAATGGATATTGGAGTGCAGAGGTTTTTCAACAAGGTTGACTCACTGCACAAGAAAGGTCTTCTAGGTTAAATAGTGATCAATGACAAACTGATTACCCTATCAGACTACAAACAACATATTCTCATGGTGGAAAAATATGGTTCTAAGTTCGCAGGCATACAAGGGAGCCTAACTAGAAAGGCCTTCTTAGAAACTCTACAGTTGGACCTGAGCATCCAACATGAGATAAAATACATCTTCATCACCAAGCCAACCTTTGCCAAGTACAAAGAGATGGATGAAACTTACAGAAGATTACTCAAGGTCTCCATCCTCAGTTAAAAGAGATGGGAAGACCTATGTGCCTTGATCGAGTAGAGATGATGTGGACATCTGAGTCAGCATGAGGAAGACAGTCAAAGTCAAGTGGATGAATCACTAACCACTTTACCAGAAATCAACATTTAGGATTTGGACAGATCACCAATAGTCCTATTATTTTGTAATATGTAATCTAGTTAGTTAGATTTTCCCTCCACCGTATCCTAGTCATTAATGACAGGATTAGATGTAATTATTGTATAAATACTTCTCACTTAGAAGTATTGAGGGTTGATTTTTGTGCCCAGGAAGCTATCATTGTAATCTTTTTGAGGAGATCGACCAGTAATAAAAAGAAAAATTCATAGGATTCTTGTGTTTGGATGTTGGTGATATTCATCTTGCTTTATTAATGTTTATCTTACTCTGTAATCATTTTGTTTTATGTCTCTAATAGTTTAAAGGAATTTAATGAATGGAATTTGTTTCAGACACTCTGTTTCTTGTCTTTAGTGATCTGCATGTTATTCTTCTGATATTAATCAAATAAATTCTTAATTGCTTCTTTGTTTGATTGAACATCTCACTTGCTCTATCTTTCCACCACATTTAATTCTAAAATATCCAACATTCTCACTATCTTGCCCTATGAATAAATTTTATAAACGTTGTATATGATCTTAATCTTTAACACAGACTCCATATCCCAATGGATGTTTAAAGAAATACTTCAGCCAATATTTACAAACAAAACAAACAAACCCAGATTATTTTAACTAGCCTAATATCTTAAAAATCAAAACAGATCTAAATCTTACAAAGAGATCCCTCTCTGAAACTGGCAGGGCTAGATCCCAGTTTCAAATTGGTTTTGGTAAGTTACCTTTGTTAATTTCTTCTGCCCTTAACAACCTCTAGGAATTACAGAGTGCTAACAGGAGTTACAATTTCAGTGTGCATAAATGTGATTTACAACATTGGTATTACATGAACATGTGTTACAACACTGGTGTCGCAATAATGTGAGTTACAACAATGGGAGTTACAACACTCACTTTCAACACTAGTGTTACAACAATGGGAGTTGTAGCACTTATTTTTCCCTACAATTTACTAAATTGAAATTGAAATTGTGTTGGTTGATGTAGACTGCTTAAGGCCAAAGAGATCTTGCATCAATATGCATTGAGTTGTACCTAACATGCTAGTAACATGCTATAAAATCTTGTAACTTACGTAACAAAAAATACTTAAACATATTTCTTGGATTTATTAATAAAGAACAAAGTGTCGGGATTATAGTTTATCTTTAAATGTACAAGAGCATCATCATTATTCATCTTTTTAGATTCTTCTATTTTAATAATAATTTTTTTTACATAATGCATTATCGATGATAAGCCTAACACTGACGATAAAATAGATGCCATTAATTTCACTCTCTACGGAAGCCCTCTGAGCAAACCCTAGATCATCGTCATAGCTCTTCTCAGTCTCGCCATCATGTCAGGAGGGGATCCAATCCTCCACCTAAGTTTGAAGTTGATGTCGAGGCCTTTAAGCAACTCATTGTATCCTTGGGGAACCATTCTACTCGTCCCACTCACACCTACTTCATGAAAAAATTGGATCAGATCTTGAAGATCATCATTCCATGGGTCGTTACTCACTACAAAGCTCTGTCTTATGTGTCCAAGGGTCTTGTTGGGTATTTTATTGGACTCTGGCCTTCCCCTCATCAGATCAAGCTCTGGATTGCGTGGAACTAGCAACCTCTAATCAAAGGAAGGATGAACCATATTTTCTATGATAAGGGTTTCTGTATTTTATTTTTTGAATTTAAAGAGGACAAAGATATTATTTTCCATAGTGGACCTTATTTTTATGGATCTCGAGGCTTATATCTGTATATATGGACACCAAATTTTGATTGAGAAAGTGATATACCTACAATAGTTCCTATTTGGGTTCATTTTCCCCATTTCCCCCTACGCTACTGGGTAAATGATGTCCTGAAGTGTATTGGTGACTCTCTAAGGAAATATATCGACAAATATGAACCAAAACAAGCAATGTATGTGTGTGCGAGAATTTTTGTTGAGGTAGCTCTGGAGAAAGGTTTGTCAAAGGCCATTGAGATTTATTTGGATGGATGGTCACACCTCTAAAATATGGATGATGAACAACTACCTTTCAAGTGTAAGTCCTACCACGAATATGGACATTTTTCCCGAAACTGCCCAAAAAACCACCAAGAACGGGAGGCTACAAGAGAAGAACTAGGAGAGGGGTGGAAAAAGGTCAGACAGAAAGAAAATATTGGAAAACATAATGTGAAAGTCTCGGGCCCTTCAAACCCTGTTCGTCCTGCCATCATGGTGTAGATCCCCCTAGTAGTGAAAAATCCTATTGAAAGCAGTAAAAGGCAAGAGATTCAAGGTCCTAAAACTCATGTAGATTTGCACTTGGAAACATTGAATTGTTTTCAAGTTTGGAGGATTCTACAATGGGAAAGCACTACCCCTCTCGATGAGAATCCTCGGGAACCAAAAGGAGATGAAGGTGATTCTGAATCATATGAAATAAATCAAATAAATCCTTATGAAGTACATCGACTAGTTATTGTTGAAAGGGTTCCCCCCAAAGGGAAGTCTCGACATGATGTTGAGGAGGGAGAAATACCTTTGGAAAGAACCTGAAAGTCTGAAAGAAAATCAAACTGATACAACAAAGAAGAAACAAAAAACAAGGAGAATGCCTTAGGGAAGAAACACTCAAATAAAATCTTCCTAAGAAACATGGGTCACAAAGGAAGTAGCAAGAGTTCATAAGCTTCCACCACAAGTGGGTGGGTTCCTTCATCTTAAAAACAATAAAATTCCTCTCCTGAAATTGCAAAGGATTTTGAAACAATATGAAGGTCGAAGCCCTCAGAGACCTCATAAATATCGAGAAGCCCTCTATGATTCTCTTCCAGGAGACTAAAATGGAGCAAACTATAGCACTAATAAGTGGGGGAAAATCAATGTGAAATAGTGAAAGAATAACAAAGAGTTTGGTAGGAGCATCATGAGGTATAATGACCCTATGGGATCCACTTCAATGGGAACTAGAGGTATCTTTCTGTGCAAACCATTGGATTCTTACTATTCTTCATAATAAGTATTCCACTCTTAAGTTTTCTATATTTAATATACATGTGCCCAATAGATATCTGGAAAAATTAGAATGTTGGAATTCCTTGTTTTCCATTGAAGATACTTTGTATATTACAACTATTATAGTAGCTGGAGATTTGAACACTTTTCTCCAAAACTTAGAAAAAATAGGTGGCAGTTCTATTCGAGATCCCATGCAATAAAATTTGGAAGATTTAATCTTTGATTAGGATCTACAGGATATCAATCCCTCTAAAGGAAAATACACCTAGATCAATAAGAATTCTAGTCTTGGTCGTATTTTTGTCCAATTAGATCATTTCCTTATTCATAGTGACCTTCTCCTTCTTCCCTTTTCCATTTCCTCTAAAATTCTTCCATTTTCCCTCTTTGACCATAAGCCCATATCCCTTTCCTTTCCTCCCCCTATAACTTCAGCCCCATCCCCTTTCGCTTTAATCCTCTTTGGATAGGTAATAATTCTATCATCACTCTTGTTAAGAAAGTTTGGTCCTCTCCCTTTCAAGGTTCCCCAAAATTTGTTTGGGAAAGAAAATTAAGGTCAGTCAAGTAAGCATTGAAATATTGGGTAAAATATTCCTATGCTTCTCCATTTTTGGAGAGAATGGTCAGAATTTCATAGTTGGAAGTAATTCAAAAATAAATGGAAGAGCAGGAGGTAATAGAAACATCCCTAAAAAGGGAGAGGGAAGCTTATCAAAATCTATATTCAGCATTTCGTAAAGGAGAAGAGGAATGTAAATTGAAATATCGTAGTCTATGGTTGCAAGTAGGGGATTCAAATACTTCATTCTTCCACAAACAAGCTTAGCAAAGGAGGCAAAAAAGCACGGTTTAAGAAATCCATACGGGGGCAGGGCTGGTCCTAGACAATTTTGATCACATCAAAGAGGCGGCCACGCAACACTTTGGATATTTATACACTCGGGAAAGAATCAAAGGAGAGGAGAATAGTGAGCAAGTTATGGTAGAGAATATAACCACCTGTATAATAGAAGAAGAACACAACTTTCTCATTAGAGAGATCAACGAAGAGGAAATCTATCAAGCTTTATGGGGACTAGATCCAGATAAAGCTTCAGGGCCTGGCGAGTTTTCCACCCATTTCTTCACATTATTTTGGGATATAGACAAATTTGATATGAAGAGGATGCTCAACTATACACTTTGGAAAAATAAAGTAGGAGGTGCAACAAATTTGACTTTCCTGGCCCTTATTCCTAAAGAAACCAACCCTCCAATTTTTCTAGGTTCACGCCAATTTCTCTTTGCAGCATACCCTACAAGATCATAGCCAATCGAATCAAGCCTCTCTTGGCCAAATTGATTTCAGAGAATTAGGGAGTGTTTATGGAGAACAAACAAATCAAGACAATATAATTCTTGTGCAAGAATCTATTCACACAAGAAGAGCTCACAAAGACAAAGGCATGGTGATAGAGCTAGATATGGAAAATGCCTTTGACAGAATCAAGCATTCCTTCTTTTTCTTCATTCTCCACAAATTTGGTTTCTCAAAAGCATTCATTGATTTCATATGAGCCTGTATTGGCTCCCCGTGGATTTCCCCTATGTTAAATGGCAGACCTACCCAGTTTTTCCACTCAAGCAAAGGTTAAAGGCATGGTTGTCCTCTCTCCCCATATCTATTTATTTTAATGGAAGAATACCTTAGTTAGAAGCTAGAATTTGAACACAGAATGGGTCATCTTCCTGGCATCCAAATAGCTCGAAGAGTCAAGAAAATCAATCATTCTCAATTTTATGATTACACCCTCCTCTTAGGGGTGGCATCAGGCATCATTGCTCGGAGGTTTAAAAAAAATCTTAAATATTTTCTTACGGCCTCGGGGGGGAATAAACAACAACAAGAGAAAGATTTATGGTTGGAACATAACAGGGGAACTTCAAACAACAAAATATAGAATTTTTGGTTTTTCGATGGTTGGGAACTGGTCCTCCTTCAAATACTTAGGCATGCCAATTTTCCTAAAATCTCCATCTTCCCAGGCTTGGCATGAAGTTCTTGGTAAAATGATAGCTCGAGTTCAGAGTTGGGGAGCTTGATGGTTAAACCCAATAGGTAAACTTGTTATTTTAAAATAAGTTCTCTCTTCGCTAACTATTTTTCAATGTGCAACCCTTATGGCACCGAAAGGTGTGATAGATAAGGTCTCCAAAAATATCAGAAGTTTTCTTTAGGAAGAAGGAAAAACAAACACAAATAAGTTTCACCTAGTTAATTGGCACATGGTTTTTCAACCACTAGAAAATGGTGGCTTAGAAATTAGAGATCCCACACTTATGAATGTATCCTTGGGTGCAAAAATACCTTGGATATTGGTCTTTGAACCTACATATTGGTGGAAGTCAGTTCTCATCTCTAAATATCTCATCTCTCCCAAATTATGAAGTCCTAACGCCCCACTTCCCAACTTAAAAGGATCCTCTCTCTAGAAGCTTCTTAAATATGTTGCACTCCTTATCTAGTCTAAGCTCTCCCAAGCTTCGTGGAATGGAGTATCCATCAACATTTGGCCTGGTAGTATAATGGGAAAAGAGCCTTTGGAGAAAAATGAGGATTAAATTAATTCCTCTCAAAAATTGGAGTATAAGTGCAGGCCTCACAAACTAGCAGACTTCTCGCGCTAGACAAATGACAGAAAATGGATTGGATGGAAGAGTATTTCCCCTCCATAGAATCTTTCCCCTTTGGTCCCAAATTTGCTTTATCTTCTTGTTGGTTGTGCACCTATTGATTGTCAATTACCATATGTTCGTTGTTGGGGTGATTCAACTTACTCGATCAAAGGTGGGTTTCAATATATGATTGCAAGGTCTCCAGGACACTCCCCCCCCCACTCTAAGTTATGGTATCTCATATCGCAAGGTCCCCCTCTTCCAAAAATAAATGCTTTATGTTGGATCATGGTGTAAGGTAAACTTCTTACTACTGAAAATTCACAAAAAAGGGGAATAGTTGGGCCATCATGGTGTGAAATATGAAAATATACAACTGAAACTTCCCATCACCTATTCTTTGACTGTGGTTTCTCCAAACAAGTATGGGATCAATTATACAAATCAATTCATTATCAACATACATTTCCCTCTAACTAGAACGATATGTTTCTTTTTTGGAAAAGAAGATATGTTGGAAGCTTCATTAAAAAACCCTCCTAGTGAGCTTATGGAAGGCAGTTCCCAAATTTGTTTGTTGTGAGTTATGGCTGGAAAGAAATAAGGCCATATTTCACAAAAAGTTTCTCATGCCTTCAAGATTCCATTCATTGGCTTGCAGCCTCATCTCTAAAAAAATTTGCACCAAAGCCAAATAGTTGGGTTCTCTATCGGATCTTGACAACATCTAGCAAGAATGGGTCTCTATCATAGTCATCACATGCTACTTTCATATTTCTCCTCCAACCACCATCTCCCCATACAGACATCACTCGCAACTCAGGCTTTCTAATAAGGTATTTGGCCAGTGGTAGCACCAACAAGTGTTGGTCATTCTCTTCTTCGATGGGGAGTCAGAAGGAAATCTAGGGATGACAAGTGCGGGGGGGAAGTGTATGTGACCCCATCCCCCATTTGCATTGATATCTATGATGTCACCACCTCAAATCTATCACCCAACGCATCTTTAATACTCCCTCCAAGAGGCTCCACTTCCTCTAAGCACATATTTGAAGGTTCTCCCGTGGAATGTTTTAACGGTGTTATCATTGGTATGACGAAAACACATGGGATAACACACTTTCCTTCCACCTGACTCCTCGACTTCATTCCCCTTAGTACTCTCTGCATCTTAGTCCACATGAACTAGGAATCACCGTCCTATTAGCACAAATTTCTACCCTCCAATATGAGTTGATAAATTTGTTTTGAAAGCGGTAAAAATTTGGCTAATTGAAGGAGATATGGCCCCAAATTGTCACTGACCAAACCCCTCTTTGTTTGGGCTTGTGTTTGCTAGCCTCAGGGGCAAGTCCCTAGGCACACTAAAGTGCCTTGATGTCGTCTTTAAGTATTATTTTTGTGTGTAAAACCTTGAGAACAATCGTTTTTATGTCTTGGACAACATGCTAAATCTGTCCAAAACTCTTGGGAAAAATTTCTTTTTGACTTGGAAGGAACCTACAGGGTTAGCGTAATAGATATAGTGCAAAAATAGAAGAGAAAACTGATCAAAAGATTAATTTTATCACAATGAATAGTTCAAAAATAATGATAAATCAAATTGCAAAAACTCACAAATATCGACAAAAAACAAGGTTGAAAACAAACACTTACTTCTTTTATTGATAATCTTGCTAGAGGGTTGGTTGTGCCACAATTAGCAAGTCCATAACCGATACAATGGTCACTTTTCTCATTGAAATATCACTAGACTAAGAGAGAGAATAATGAGAATAAGACACTACGATGTTGTTGTTGAAATCCTACCAAGAACCACTGTCAAGCATCCAATATATAGCTATGAGGGTGCATTATTCAAGAAACCAGCGAGGACACATGTGTGGGAAATTAAGGAAAGTATGTGTGCATGTGATAATAAGTGAAAATGAGAAAGCACATGTGAACTAGGAGATATGGGTGTAAGAAAAGTCAGTCGCTTCACATGATGAGAGTAAAAGAGTGAATGTGCATGAGGAGATGTGGGCACTAGATATAAGGGAGAAGTTGTGCATGGGTATTTTGAAGTAGAATGATGCCACGTAGATGCCACATCTCGCTGAAACTCGGCCACATGTCAAAAATTGAGCATGCCACTTGGCACTATTGGTGAATGAAGATGACTACTAAAAATAGAATTTTGGCCAAAACAGTTGTCCGATCCCAAAAATTTGAAACTTATCGAAACTAGCCCAAAATTTCCACAAATGCTCGAGATGGCTAGGAGACCACCACCATATGTCCACTACTAAAAACATATATTGCTAAAAATATAAATTTTTGAGCATGTACCCGAATTTAAACTCATTGGATTCAATTTTCCGCAAGGAATCTGAATATGCAACCATAATCAACATGCGAGCCCTAGTGGTCAACCTACTAAAAATAGAAATATGTGCCAAATCATCTTGGAAGAGGTCCAAAATGTTAGATTTTCATAAATTTTCAGAGCAATATATTTACTAGAGTATTTACATCTTCTTTTACATTCAATAACCATATACTAAAAATATAAACAGATAGACAAGTGAAAGAAGACACAAGGATTTATCCTGGGAGAACCCCAAACCCGGGGAAAACCCAACCAACTTTTCTTAGAGAGATTCCTTTTTATAATAAGATCCAACCATGAACAAGCTCTTATTCACAAGAGAAAAATATTGATAATGAAGAAACCTTGATAATGATAACTTATCTCTTCTTGTCAAACCCTAGCAGGGTTAGACAATTGTAGCACCAGACAAAGCTAGTACACCTCTCCTAGAGATAGCGCACAAGAGAAATCACCAAAAACAAAATAGTGCACCACGGAACTAGAACAACTGGTAACTGCTATTACAATTGGCACGAGATAACTGGGCAGTGTACACTAGGAGAAGAGAGTAGATGTGATGATGACCAAATGAGTAAGGTGTCACCTTTATTTATACTTGTTCTGTCACTTAGTTGAGGCCTAATTGTCTTCTTGGATATTATATTTCCACTTTATTGTTTTCCTGTGGGCCGACTTCTCTTCTTGGAAATTCTATTTCCACTTTATTGTTTTTTTGTGGGCCGAATTCTCTTCCGAGGTATTCTTCAATTCTTCAATGGTATTCCTTTGACTTCTTGGAATCTTCTTCTTCTCTAAGAAAAGTTGTCTGAGAAGGAATACCTCCTGCTACTACCAAAACATCAACACTCCCTCTTAGCTAGGGAGGTATTCTTCTATGATGTTATCCATTTCACATGGCATGGACATGACTACCACCATAGTCTCATGACGATGATGCAAGCATCTAGTAGTCCCAATCACACCCATCCATTTCACATGGTATGGGAAAGACTACCACCATAGTATCACGACTACGCTATGACGTTTCTCCTCTCCTAGAAATCCCAATCACACACATCCACTTCACATGGTATGGGAAAGAATAGTACCATAGCCCCAATCAAACCTAGACACTTCACATGGCTTAGGCAAGGCTACGCCAATCACACCTAGCCACTTCACATGGTGTATTCAAGACCATGCTACAAGTCCCAATCACACCTATCCACTTCACATGGTGTAGGCAAGACTTGTACCAGGCTACTCATTACTCCCTCGATCACTTCACATGATTAATCTAGGAAACCCTTTGCCAAAGGGAAAGTATATTCTCATTGTAGGAGAAACATCGCAACTCCCTCTCAACAAGGGTGGACATTTTGCATCATGCTAAGCTTGTCTTTGAAGTACTCATACTTCACTCTAGACAGAGGATCGATGAGAATGTCTATTGTCTACTCATTTGTGGATATGTACCGGAGCTCCACTGCTCCTTTCTGCACCATGTATCAGATGAGATGGTATTTGATCTCTATATGATTTGACTTGTCATGAAAGATTAGATTCTATGAAAGCACACAACTTTTATTATCAAAATATATCAAAGTTGGCTCCAACTCTAGATCAAATAACCCTGCAAGCAACTTCTGAAGCCACACTACTTCACAACTTGCAACATTGGTTGCTATATATTCTTCCTCTATTGTACTGAGTGCCACTGACGTATTTTTTCTGCTCAACCATGAGATCATACTTGATCCCAAACTGAAGCAACATCATGATGTGATTTTTTGGTCCACTGCAATCCCCGCCTAGTCATATTTTGTATAACCTTGTAGCTTTACTTCACCGTTCGAGACATATCTGAGTCCATATCCAATTGTACCATGAAGGTACCTCAACACATGCTTTGTTTCTACCAATTGTACATGTCTATGATCAACCATGTATCAGCTCAAAGTGTTCACTACAAAGCATATATCCATCCTGGTGTTAACCAGGTACATCAAGGATATGATAAATTGTCTCTACATCGTGGGATCAACCAAATATGAATATGAATCAATCAAGAGCTTCAGATTTGTAACCATAGGTATAGCCATGGACTTGCAGTCCATCATCCTAATTTTTTGCAGGATCTCAACTATATATTTTCCTTGGCTAAGGAAAATATCATCTGGCCTATGCCACACCTCTAATCCGAAGAAACGGTGCATCAAACCCAGATCCTTCATTTTGAACTCTGAAGTGAGCTCCCTCTTGCACCCATCTATGAGCCTCTCATCCCCTGTAAGAAACAGGTCATCCACATATAACACCAAAATCAATGGGAAACCATCTTCAACCTTGTAGTAAAGGTTGGGATCTACATCATTCTTGGTAAACTCCAAGCTCATCAAATAACTATCTATTATGGCATACCATGCCCTGGGTGCCTACTTAAGCTTGTACAAATATTTCTTCAATTTGTAAACATGAGACTCCTTCCCATGATTTACAAAACCTTATGGATGCTCTATGTACACTTCCTCTTCAATTACACCATTCAAGAAAGTAGTATTGACATCCATTTGGTGTAATTCCCAACCCATAATAGAAGCAATTTAAATAATAGATCTAATGGAATTGTACCTTGCTACTGGAGAAAATGTCTCATCATAGTCTTCTCCCTATTTCTGGGATAATCCTCTAGCTACAAATATTGCTTTGTACTTCTCTATGTTGCCATCTACAACATGCTTGATCTTGTAGATCCACTTGGAAGTCACCACTGACTTCCCATCTGGTTTTAGAACCACTTCCCACACATCATTATTCATGATGGATTGATACTCTTCCATCATGGCATCCTTTCACACTTGTTGCTTAGCATATTCCTCATAAGAGGAAGGTTTTGAATCAGTGATCTTGCTCATCAGTGCCACATAGCTGGAAAACTTGTGTGGTATATTTCTCTCTCTAAAAGAGCCTCTAGGAGTTGGATGTCCTTCAGTTTCTTGTAAAGTTTCATGGAGCCATGTTGGTCTCTTCTTGGTAACTATAACTTCTCTAGGTGGATCTACAGGTATCTCTGCCTCTACTATCTCATTCTGACCTTCTGGAATGTGTTCTTCTAGAGTAGAGTCAAGCATTACTACATCCCTTAGAGCCTCTTTCTCCTCTTTGTCCTCATCCATGTGAGACTCTCTATGTTTCCCGAAGGTTGATTCTTCATCAAAGGTGACATCCCTACTAATCTCAATATGTCTCTATCTGGGGATATATATTCTATAATCCTTCGAAGTCTCATTGTATCCAACGAAGGTGACCTTATTTCCTGAAGGATCCATCTCTGTTCTCTTTTCCTTGGGAACATGTATATACACTGGGCAGCCAAATATCCTCAAACGGATGAATTTTGGTTTCTTTTCAGTGAATACTTCGTCTGGTGTCATGTTACCCATTATCTTATGAGGACTTTTGTTATGTACATATACGATTGTACTGGATGCTTCTGCCCATATATGCATGGGTAAATTTTGGTCATGGATCATCACTTTAGTTGCTTCCACAATAGATCTGTTCTTTATCTCTGCAACCCCATTTTGTTGGGGGTTTTATGGATTTGTCATCTCCCCCTTGATCCCTTCTTCTCTACGAAAATATTTGAACTCATTTGATTTGTATTCACCTCCATTATCTGTCCTTAAAATTTTAATATTTCTTCCAAAGAGATTTTCTACTAAAGCCTTTAATTCTTGAAACTCATTGAAAACTTCATCTTTTGCTTTCAAGAAATAGATCCATGTATTACGTGAGTAATAATCAATAAAAATGACATAGTACAAAAAGTTACCTAGATATGGTACCGTAATTTGTCTGCATACATCTGAATGTATGATGTCCAATATTCCTTTGGATCTATTGTAACTACTAAAAAAACTTCCCTTGGCATTCTTTCCAAGTGCATATCCTTTGCATACTCCATCATGCTCTACCTTCATATATGGTAGACCTACAACCATGTTTCTCAAAAGTGGTAAAGCTCTGTAATTGACATGAGCAAGTCTTCGGTGCCATACCTCACTAGAGATAACACTTTTGTGTACAAGGGCTTGTTCTGGGTGTCCCTTAAATTTATACAATCCTCCCTCTTAGACGCCAATCACAATAGTTGAATCTATACTTGAACCCTTAGGCCATAGGAGGACTTGGCCAGCAACAAAATCTAATATGAAGCCTTTATCTTCTAAAGAAGAGATAGAAAGAATATTCTTCTTTAAACCTTGTACAAACAATACATCCTTTATTGAAATAGAGTTACATGAATCAAGCTAGAAGGAGGCTTCTCCTACTCCTTTTATTGCATGCCTAGAATAATACCTAAGTTCTACCTGAAGGGATGAACTCTTCTCTGTCAATTTTGTAAGAGAACTTTTAAACCCATTCATGTGCTTGGAAGCACCATTGTCCACCAGCCAAATATCACTTCCTTGAGTAATAGTACATGTGAGAGTTGAGACAAAGATATATTCTTCATCTTTTGATTCCTTTGTCTGCTTTTGAGATGTGGACTCTTTCATATCTGTTGCATATGAAATATGTTTTCTCTTTCCTTTCCCTTGAGGACATTGATGAGAAAAGTGTCCCAACTTTTGACAGTTGAAACATCTAATCTTAGATACATCCTTCTTGTGATTTGGAACTCATCTTATATTTTTCTTCGGACTGTTGTTTCTTCTTTCTTTCTTTTTATTCACATGAGAAACAAGAGCTTGGTTCTCTTCATCATTGGTCTTCTGGGATTTGGATATCAATCTTGATTCTTCTTGGGTACATTATGTCCAAAGCTTGTCAAATTTGGGCAATTTCCTTCTTGCACAAATTCCCTAAACAAATGCATCTCTAGAAGAAGGAAATTCATTAAGAGTTGTAGTAATAAGCTCTGCATCATACACTGAATCTCCAATAGTTGTTGGTTGGTCCTTGATCAGAGAAATCCTCATAAAGTAGGTGGAAACTATCTTTGACTTGTTCATCAACATGTTTATGAGTTAATGCCTTAGGGTTATCTTGATGCTTGTGTTCTTGCTTTCATATAATATTGATAAGGCATGAAACATCTCCTTTGGTATCCTCAATTATGATGCATTGGGAATCAAGTGGTTCTTTATTGAATTAGTCATACACAGCAGAAAGATCAACCTATAGCCAGACAAAAATACATAAACTTGATATCCCTGGTTTTCGTTTGTAATTTTGCACAGGGTGCAAGCAAAGAGGATACCCAGAGTATACAAACCCTCATTCTCAGACCCAACGCCTCAAATGAGTCTCGAATCCCTTTATTTATAATGATTACAATAGGTTTACGGTAGAGGTGAACCAATGAGTACCAGTCAAAAGTAGATATATGAAAAGGAATCCATGTCCTTTACAACAGATGGGGCAGCTCGGACTATAGTTGTTATCTCATCCCGTAAGAGTCTTGCAGACATAAGGGGACCCATCATACTTTTACAAACAACATAGAGTCTAGAAACACTGTGGATGATTCAGCTAAATCCCACAGAAATATTTATTACATAAAATATTACAGAGTGGAGGTTTGTATCGTGAACCCACAAAACGCGACTCACACCACTATCGGTCAATAAGACACAAGGATAAGTGGGTTGGCCCACTATGCTTCCTTTAATATGATGAACAATATATTCCTGGTGACGGAGATGCATGTGTTGCTGCCATAGAGGGAAGACTGTTAAATGACCTGTAAAATGGTGCACGTTCATTTTCAGGATTACAATTAAATCCCCAAAACTTACTTTTTATTTTCAAATGAGGTAGATCAAGAGGCCTATGATATTGTAGTTGTAGAATATTGCCAGAATACATGATTCCAAAGCATAACCAGGCATTTGATTTAGTGGCTTCCTCCAATTCTAACCTTAGACAAAACATAAAATCTCTAGGTCTAACATCAACAAATTCTTTTGTTCCGAGGAAGTACTTGTACATGAAAATATAGAACCATCCACTCCATTTTTCTTGGTAGATTGCATTACACTGAAAAATAAACTAAATATTCCCTACATGCTTTATATATAGCATGATATTACATAAATCCCTATACCAAAACCATGGTTCATGTAGAACAATGTATCTCTGGCCTACATATGGTTCAAACTCTATTACACCTTGGTACATTTTAGGGGATTTCCTAAAATACCATACATTAAATTCACTATTATTACCTCTATTTTCCCAATGATGCAAAATATGCTCATAGCAAGGACTAAATTTGACTATCCTAGCTAAACAATCAAAACAAAGAAAAATTGTACAGTTTTTACAAACAAGAATCCAATGAAAACCTTCTGGTGTCAAATGAGGAGGCATGCTAGAAGATCCTATGGATCTAGCGAACATATTTATTTTCTTTGTCTGATGCTTGGCTAGATGAGCTTCTCTTGTAAATAGATCAATTATGCAGTTATCTTTTCTTGGTTTGTATTCTATATCAAAATCATATCCGTCGGTCCATAAGGTCCAACACAGTACTATGTTATTGCCTTGTTCTAGAAATCTTTGATTTGAAAGCATTCCTTTCATGTGCTTTAAGTCTGTTCTTACAGTAAAATGCAGAGGCTTGAGAAATAACCTGAATCTTTTAATACCATTCTTTGCTGCCAGGATTTCTTTATGAGAAGATGGATATTTCAATTCTGGTTCTTTAAAGCATCCTAAAGCATACATACATATTTGTTCTCTGTTAGAATGCATTTGGAGTAGCACACTTTCCCATACATCTTATGATGCATCTGTTTCTAAAATAAATGAACAATGCAATCTTGGAAAGTTTTGGATTTTTTGTTTAATGATTTGGACAACTTTAGTCATTTTGTCATTCTAGGGCAGTTCTATCTTGAGTCGTTTTTGCAGGCATTTTACATCTTTTTCTTGATTTTCATAGAAATTTCTTATGTAGTTTAGACTACCAAGAAATCTTTGCAACTGTTTTTATCAAGTATTTTATCAAGAAATTCAAAGAGTGATTTCAATACATGCTCCTACATTTCTATATTTCCTAGGGAGAGAATCAAACAAAGATATTCAATTTTGGTTTTTGCAAATTCTAGTTTCTTCTTACTCAGGGCAATTCCATGCTTGTAAATCATGTCCTACACTTTCTGCAAATGTATTTTATACATGTTCATATCTACAGAAAAGAAAAAAACATCGTCAATATATACAATAACAAACTCTTGATCTCTAAAGATATCCTCCATCTTTTTCTGGAACTCGTATGGAGCATTCTTCAATCCAAATGGCATGACACGTAATTGGTATTGCCCTTGCAGAACCACAAATGTTGTTTTGAACCTGTATTTTGGGGTGATTCCAATTTGCCAAAAACCGCTTTTCAAATCAAATTTATTGAAAACATTATTGCTACCATTTTTTGCAAAAAGTGCATATTTTCAAGGTAATGGATATATGATTGGCAAAACTGGTTTGTTCAACGCCTTGTAATTTATAACCATTATGGGTTTACCCCGTTTCTGTTCAAAGTGTTTATTAACATAAAAGGCAGGATATGCCCATGGACTGCGGCTCAACTCAAATAGTTTTCTTCTTAGAAGTTCTTGGATATCTTGTTTGTAGTATTCAAGCTCCGAAGGGGACATGTGATTAGCAGAAGCCCTCTGAGGCTGATCTTGATATCCTTCACAATAAGGGATATCCACAAAATATTTCTCTCTCATCCATAAAGCATTTGGATATTCTGAGGTGCAATCATTTCCAATTTTTTCTTTTATATCATGGATTATTTCTAATCCATGGAGGTTTTCATGTCTGGATATCTTTTTCAATCTAGCCAATTTTTCTATGGATAGTTCTAGCTCATCAACATTGGTTGTTTTATCTTGGACCTTATTCTCATAACTTTCTTTGTTGGGGATTGTTATGCTTTTTCCTTGGACTGCAAAATTTACTTGATTAGTCCCAATAGTCATAGGAAAATATTTATTGACAAAATCATGTCCTAGCAATATATCAGATCCAATATCAAAGTTATACAGACTGACATAAGTTTTAATCCCATTCAATAATAGTGGGAAATACCAGTCTTAGGGGTGTCTATTCTGACACTCTGTGATCTTCCCAATATGAGGACTGCACCTCTGTCTATTTGACATATTGTGAGATGTTGTAGCTCAGAAGGAGGAAGACATTTGTTCTATAGGCTGGTGTATTTATCATTCCACTCTTCTGGGATTGAAAGTTATGTAAATCACAAAGTGATCAAGGTAACATTCTTTGGTCATACCACCACGCCTTTGTGAGTTTTGTGAGTAATAAGTTTTGTATTTAAGGCAGGAAGCATACTAGACACAAATCTCAAACACAGAGTGGTATGTAGTTGAGAAATTTCGGATCGAGGGAACATATTGAACCCAGATAATTGGATGTAGGCTTGCAGAAAATCGAGAATGTGTGGATTAGTAAGAGAAAATTGAAATCTAATCAAATGGAGGACCACACAAGGCCATTATTAATAGGGGCTTGGAAACCACCTATTAAAGAATTTTGAAAATAGTTATGGAGAGAATCTACCACACAACATAGACATGATGTATTTAATCTTGGACATAATAGTTGTAGTCCCAGTTGCCCCGTCTGTTGTAAAGGACATGGATTCATTTTCATATATCTACTTTTGACCGGCACTCGTCAGTTCACTTCTATCGAAACCTATTGTAATCATTATAAATAAAGGGATTCAAGACTCATTTGAGGCATCGGGTTGGAGAGTGAGGGATTCTATTCTCTGGGTATCCTCTTTGCTTGCGCCCAATGTGAACTTGAAAATGAAAACTAGGGATCTCAAGTGAGAGAGAAATATTTCTCTCTCATCCAGATACTTTCTAGATGAGAGAGAAATATTTTGTGGAACTCCCTTACTGTGAAGGATATCAAGATAAGCCTCAGAAGGCTTCTGCTAATCACATGTCCCCTTTAGAGCTTGAATACTACAAAGAAGAGATCCAAGAACTTCTAAGAAGAAAACTAATTGATCCAACCCATAGTCCATGGGCATGTCCTGCCTTTTATGTTAATAAGCACTCTGAACAAAAATGGGGTAAACCCAGAATGGTTATAAATTACAAGGCGTTGAACAAAGCATTGTTGCCAATCAGATATCCATTACCTTGAAAAGATGCACTTTTTGCAAAAAATGGTAGCAGTAATTTTTTCAGTAAATTTGATTTGAAAAGCTGTTTTTTGAAAATTGGAATCACCCCAAAAGACAGGTTCAAAACAACATTTTTCGTTCCACAGGGGCAATACCAATGGTGTGTCATGCCATTTGGATTAAAGAATGCTCCATCCGAGTTCCAAAAAAGGATGGAAGACATCTTTAGAGATCTAGATTTTGTAATTATATATATTGGTGATCTCCTTGTCTTTTCTGTAGATATGAACATGCATAAAATACATTTGCAGAAGGTGTATGACTGGATTTACAAGCATGGAATTGCCTTGAGTAAGAAAAAGCTAGAATTTACAAAAACCAAAATTGAATATATTTGTTTGATTCTCTCCCTAGGAAAGATATAAATGCAGGAGCATGTATTGAAAGCACTCTGTTAATTTCCTGATAAAATACTTGGTAAGAAACAATTGCAAAGATTTCTTGGTAGTCCAAACTACAAAAGAATTTTCTATGAAAATCAAGCAGAAGATGTAAAATTCCTGCAAAACTGACTCAAGATAGAGCTGCCCTGGAATGACAAAATGACTAAAGTTGTCCAAATAATTAAACATAAAATCCAAAACTTGCCAAGATTGCATTATCCATTTATTTTAGAAACAGATGCATCAAAATACGTATGGAAAAGTGTGATACTCCAAAAGCATTCTAACAGAGTATAAATATGTATGTATGCTTCAGGATGCTTTAAAGAACTAGAATTAAAATATCCATCTTCTCATAAAGAAATGTTGGCATCAAAGAATGGTATTAAAAGATTATGGTTATTTCTCAAGCTTGTACATTTTACTGTCAGAATAGACTTAAAGCACATGAAAGGAATGCTTTCAAATCACAAATTTCTAGAACAAGGCAATAATAGAGTATTGCACTCGAGCTTATGGCTTGACGAATATGATTTTGATATAGAATACAAACCAGGAAAAGATAATTGCATAGTTGATCTACTTAAGTTTTGGGGATTCAATTATAATCTTGAAAATGAATGTGTGCCAGCAATGATGGGATCTCCCTTTTACATGTCATTTAACAGTCTTACCCCTATGGCAGTAGTACATGCATATCCGTCATCGAGAAGATATTATTCATCATATTAAAGGAAGCATAGTGGGCCAACCCACTTATCCTCATGTCTTACTAACCAACAGTTGTGTCAGTCGGGTTCCATGGGTTCACGATATGAACCTCCACTTTGTAATATTTTATGTAATAAATATTTCCATGGGATTCGGTTGAATCATCCATAGTGTATCTAGACTCTGTGCCGTCCGTAAAAGTATGATGGGTCCCTTATGTCTGCAAGACTCTTACGAGACGAGATAAAAGTTGTAGTCCCAGCTGCCCCATCTGTTGTAAAGGACATGGATTCCTTGAAAATACCTATTGTAATCATTGAAAATATAAGCAGATAGACAAGCACAAGAAGACACGAGGATTTATCCTGGGAAAACCCCAAACCCGGGGAAAAACCCAACCAACTTTTCTTATAGAGATTCTTTCGGATAATACAATCCAACCATGAAAAAGCTCTTATGCACAAGAGAAAAATAATGTTAATGAAGAAACCCTGATAACGATAATTTATGTCGTATTTTCAAACCCTAGCAGGAGTAGACAACTGCAGCACCACACAAAGCTACTGCACCTCTCTTAGAGATAGTGCATAAAATAAATCACCAAAGAATGAAAGCACACCACAGAACTGGCACAACTAGTAACTGCAATTGCAGCTGGCACGAGACAATCGCACAGTGCGCAATAGGAGAACAAAGTTGATGTGATAATGATCAAATGAGCAAGGCATCACCTTTATTGATACTTGTTCTATCACATAGTTGGGGCCAACTTCTCTTCCTAGAAATTATATTTCCACTTTATTTTTTTCCCGTGGGTGGACTTCTCTTCATGGAAATTATTTTCCTGTGTGTTGACTTCTCTTCCAGGGTAGTCCTCAACTGTTCAATGGTCTTCCTTTGAATTCTTGGAATATTCTTCTTCTCTATGAAAAGTTGTCTAGGAGGGAATGCATCCCGCTGCTACCAAAAAATCGACACAAAAGAATTAGAATGTCTCAAGGACCATTAATATATGCTCAAAATTTGAATCCGGTGCCTGGAGCAAAACCTGCTAAAATAGAAATTTCTCACATGTCACCCACAAAAGTGCGATCAGGCCTAGAATCATGAATGACCACCCATGTATGCTCAAAACTGGTTCAAACTATCAAGAGACCCAATCAAAATATGGCCCTTAAAAAATAGGGATACTTGTTGTATGTAGACATCTCTCTCAAAATGCAAAGGAACACATGCTAACTCTAAATATGAACTAAACAATCATGTACCGATCATATAATTGTCTCTCATGGGAACCAACCTCTGCTAACCATAAGTGCTAAACTCTGGGATAATCTCATAATGCGATCCAAAATAGTGCATGCTCGCTCTTAACCCTCAAGATTTTCAATGGTGAAAATGTAAGGGATAACAATGGCGACTCAAGGGGACGAGATCCCCCTGTGGTATGTCTAGAACCATATGAATCTATATGTCTGTAACAATACTGATATGTGAGATATCTGTAAGATGTACCAATAATTCTTTGAAAATATATGTACCGAAATGTACCCGTGTAAATGTGTGGAAGGAAGGAATCCCCTGTAAGCTGACCTGTAATACCAAAGCCTGTCCATTGGGCCATGGAGTCAAATAAATATACACCTCCCATTGAAACACTAAAACAAAAGGGGTCTTATCCAAATCTGCTACCTGCTACCACGCAAATGTACACTCCTCCCCATCGTAAGTGTGTTGATGTTGACACAACGGAGAGAGTCACTTGATCAAATGTCAATAACATAAACACCTATCAAGTGCAGAGGAACGCCACAAATAATGACAATGGGTTCTAAGGTATGATCACAACCTGTCACTATAAATGATGTTCTGAAGTTGAACAATGATAAGGATCATCCAATCAAGGTCCAATGATACTCGGCCTTGTCGGATGTTGTTAGAAAAATAGGATCACAGAGAAATAAAATAAAACAAATATGAAAATAAAACACAGAAGATACACAATACAATAGAGACACATATATACATGGTTCACCTAGTTTGGGCTACATACACCAGAGAAATATCTAGTTCCTTCCTTTTATTATCCAACAAATGAAGAGATACAACCTACAACAGACTTGTTGTAACTTCCTCTTCTTTCTCTCACAGACTCCTCACTTACAGTACAATATTAGCAATAATGCATAGCCACCATACAATTTCCCTCATAAAAGAGGGTTGTCTTCTAAGGAAAAAAACCCTAACATAACTTCTATCGTCAGATTTGCGACCTTATAATGAACGGTCCAGATTTACTGTGAAATTAGAATATACATTTACAAGTCAATTTTTCTTCCGGGGGCCCGCCTGCCCTCGGACCCCACAGGGGGGGAAGCCCCCCCTACAACTCCCCCATGTAGAGGGTTATACAGTCTTCTGGGGTGTAAATTCTTCATGGGGTATAAACACAACTGAAAGCAAAGACCTCTTAATCAAGAAGATAATCAGACTCGACAACCAACAATCTCCCACTTGGAGACTGATCTCAACAACTCCATCGTTACTATATCTGTTGGACTATGATATTTCTTGGACCTGGAAAATTTCTCATCTTCACCTTCATGCTTGAAAACCAATTGAAACTGAGTAGGAACTCAGTTTCTCCCTGGTTACTCCCTTTGTTAACATGCCTGCAGGGTTTTGGCTAGTGTGTATATTTTCCAGCTTCAAATGTCCATCTTTCAAGATGGATCGTATGAAATGGTACCTTATTTTTATATGGTTAGTATTCGAATGGAAGGTTGAGTTCTTTGCAAGATGAATGGAACTCTCGTTTTCACAATACAACCTGTTATTCTCTTGCTTATTTCCCAATTCCTTCATAAACCTCTATAACCAAATCATCTCTTTACTAGCCTCTGTAGCAGCAACATACTCTGCCTCCGTTGTTGAAAGTGCAACAACCTTTTACAATTTTGAAATCCAACTTACTACTATTCCACCTATAGTAAAAACATACCCTGTGGTGATTCTCCTGCTATCTTTATCACCTTCCATATCTGAATCAACATATCCCTGTACAATAGTGTCTGAACCTCCAAAACATAATGCATGAGTAGCAGTACCTTTCAAATACCTAAGAATCCACTTTATTGCCTCCCAATGTTCTTTACCTAGATTGTTCATATACCTACTCACAACTCCCACTGCATGTGCAATATATGGTCTTGCGCAAACCATCGCATACATCAAGCTGTCAATTGTTGATGAATAAGGGACCCTAGACATGTATTTTATTTCATCCTATGTCTTAGGACACATTTCCTTGGCTAATTTGAAATGGTTTTCCAAAGGTGTACTAACTGGTTTTGCATTCTGCATTCTATACCTCTCCAACACCTTCTCTATGTACTCACCCTGAGATGATGTCAATTTGCGATTTTTCTTGTCTCTTATTATTCTCATACAAAAGATTTTCTTTGCAGCACTCAAATCCTTCATCGCAAATGATATAGCTAATTTCTTCTTGAGCACATTTATATCCTTCATATTAGACCCTGCAACAAGCATGTCATCTATAAACAATAACAATATAATATAGCTTCCATTTCTAGTTTTTTAAAATAAACACGGTGATCAAAATGACATCTACTATAACCTTGTTTTGTCATAAACCTGTCAAACTTCAAATACCACTGTCATGGAGCTTTCTTTAGGCCATACAAGCTCTTCTTCAACCTACATACCAATTTTTTCTTCCCTTTGACCTCATACCCTTGTGGTTGTTGCATATAAACCTCTTCCTCCAAATCCCCATGGAGAAAAGATGCTTTTACATCTAACTGTTCAAGATGCAAATATTCTACTGCCACAAGACTTAAAATAGTCCTAATTGAAGTCATCTTAACAACAAGAGAAAATATTTCCTCAAAATCTATACCTTTCTTTTGTGCAAACCCCTTTACAACAAGTCTAGCCTTGTATCGTTTTTTGCCTCCATATTCTTCCTTTAACTTGTAAACCCATTTATTCTACAATGATCTTTTTTCCTGCATGCAACTAAACCAAATCCCAAGTCTAGTTATTTACTAGGGAATCCATTTCCTCTTTCATGCCTTGCTCCCACTTCTTTTTAGTGTCTACCTGCATTGTCTCTTCATAACATTCTGGTTCACCATAATTAGTCAACAATAAATAATACAATGAAGGAGAGTATCGTTCAAGGGGTCTACTCAACCTGGTATATCTTCTAAAAACACTTGCAGGAGTTTGAGGTACATGTTACTCATGTTGTTGTACATTTTGATTTTCTGGTGCCCTTGGAATTTCTTTTTCAGTGATCTCATCAAGCAATGTGTATTCATGTTTTTCTTTTTTCCTATTTTTTCGCTGCAACTGATCTTTGTACATGACCTTCTCATTGAATATGACATATCTAATTCTAATGATTTTGTGATTTTCATAATCCCATATGTGATAACCAAAATCATTAACATTGTATCCAATAAAGGTACACTTCTTGGATTTTGCCTCAAGCCTTGTTCTATTTTCTTTATTAATATGGACAAATACTTCACAACCGAAAGTCTTGAAAAAGGAATAGTTTACATTTTTACCTGTCCATGCCTCCTCTGGAATTCCACCATCTAAAGAGATTGAAGGTCCTTTGTTTATTAAGTAAACAATAATATCTACAGCATCTGCCCAGAACTGTAAGGGAAAACCAACATGCAATTGCATACTCCTTGCACGCTCCATGATTGTCATGTTCATCCTTTTTGACACACCATTTTATTGTGGTGTTCCTGGAACTGTATTCTCTCTACGAATCCCATGGTATGAACAATAATCATCAAACTCCTTGTTGTAATATTCACCTCCATTATTTGATCTGAGACACTTCAACCGTTTTCCTGTCTCATTCTCAACCAAAGCTTTCCATTTCTTAAAAGTATCAAAAACATCAATTTTTTGTCGAATGCAATAAACCCAAGTTTTTCTAGTTGCATCATCAATAGAAGTAACATAATAACAAGAGCCACAAAGAGAAGATACCTGAGTTGGTCCCCATAAATATGTATGCATAAGCTCTAACCTTTCACTCTTCTTTTATTTTCCAACTTTGAGAAATCTGACTCTCTTCTGTTTTCCATAAACACAATGCTCACAGAAATCGAAATCAATTTGTTTAAGATCTAGCAACAAATTTCTTTTGTGAATTATCTGCATCCCCTTCTCACTCATGTTTCCAAGCCTATGATTCCAGATTGTTGTATCCACTCCTGTAGAAGCTAAAGAGATACAAGACTCATTATTACCAGTACATAAATACAATGTACCTACCTTATCTCCTTTTGCTATCACCAGTGATCCTTTGTTGACCTTCCATGCCTTATCTGTAAATATAGATATACATCCTTCACTTTCCAACTCCCCTATTGAAATTATATTTTTCCTTAGATATGGAACATGTCTTACCTCTTTCAACAACCATTGGTTTCCATTCCTTTACTTTATTTTTACCTTTCCCATTCCAACAATTTTTCATGGTCCATCATCACCCAAATGAACCTGTCCAAAATCTCCTTGAACATAATATAGAAAATGTTTCCTATGGGGTGTGGCATGAAATGAAGCCCCTGAATCTACTATCCAAGACTCATAAATATTATCTATAGAAAGACTCAAAGCATATTGTAACACATCACATGTTACATTTGCTTCCTGATTTTTCTCATGATGTCCATCTCTTTGTTTCTTTTGAGCTCTACAGTCTTTCTTCAGATGTCCTTTCTCCCACAATTCCAACACTCTATCTTTTTGAGCCTGGATTTGGATCTACCCTTCCTAGAATTCATGTGGTTCCCTGATCCCTTTCCTCTATCCTTTTGTCTTCCCCTGTTCTCCATGTTTAACGCATTACATGATGTCTCACCTGTGCTTTTTCATTGCATTTCCTCACTAAGGATAACACCAACAACAACATCAAATGTTAGAGTGTTTGAACCAGAGACAAAGTTACTTACAGCCATGAACAAGATATTCGAGCTTTATGGAAATGACCACAAGATTAGAAGAGCCCTGACCTCATCATCAACATCCACTTTTACAGAACTTAGTTGATTAGTAACCGTATTAAATTCATTTAAATGATCTGCAACATACCCACCTTATGACATCTTCATATTAAATAATCTCTTCATTAGAAATACCTTATTGGACGTCGAGGGTTTTTCATACAGTTTATCCAATGTGTCCATCAACTCCTTCATTGTGTTTTCTTTCGAAATATTGAAAGCCACCAACGCTTCCAGGCTCAGTCGTATCGTTCCTAGTGCCTTTCTGTCAAGAACCTCTCATTCTTCATCCTTCATGACCATCAACGTCTTTGCTATTCCACCCAATGGTAGGAATAGATCCTTCTGATATAAATAATCTTCCATATGAATCTTCCATAACTCGTAGTTTTGGCCATTAAATTTCTCGACCCTAAACTTTCCATCTTCCGCCATTGCTCCCACTCAAAATAGGAACCCTCTTTTCCTGTGAGTTACCTTTCACTCTGATACCAGTTGTTAGAAAAACAGGATCACAGACCAATAAAATAAAACAAATGCAAAAATAAAACATAGAAGATACACAATACAATAGAGAAACATATATATGTGGTTCACCCAATGTGGCCTACGTCTACCAGAGAAATTGCCATGTCCTTCCTTTTATTATCCAGCAAATGAAGGGATACAAGCTACAACACACCCACTATAACTTCATCTTCTTTCTCTCACAGTCTCCTCACTCATAATACAATATTCACAATAATGCATAGCTGCAATACAATTTCCCTCATACCAGAGGGTTGCCTTCTAGGGAAAAAAACCCTAACATAACTTCTACCGTCAGATCTGTGACCTTATAATGAATGGTCCAAATTTACTGTGAAATTACAATATACATTTACAAGGCAATTTTTCCTTTGGAGGATCGCTTTCCCCCGGACCCCACAAGGGGGGAAATCCCCCCCCTGCAACTCCTTCGCATGGAGGGGTGTGCAATATTACGAGGTTTAAATTCTTCATGGGGTATAAACACAGCTGAAAACAAAGACCTATGAATCAGGAAGATAATTATGCTCCACAACCAACAGATGCAAGATAACCGCCAATGAGGATAATGACTACCAAGGTGCTCTACTTTTGAGCCATCCATAGATGATGTGTCGAAGTCGATACAGGATGACATGTTGAAAAGAAGAGAAATGATGTCTCTCTTCCCTCAGTGTGAAGTGATAAATCAGAAAGATCTAGATGAAAGAACTAGGTACCATATCCCTATGATAGATGGGGGGGCGACTGACTCAAAGCAGAAGAATCAATGATAATATACGAGGAGACAAAACATAAGATTACTCAAGACACTCCTATGTCTCCTCAAACTACCCATCCTAAAGGCTCAATGCTTCGGGGACAATGGAAAAACGAAATTTCCATCCAGGGTCACTCTAATGATAGACACAAAGGCTCGACATGTGAAAGAAAGACATTTAGATTTTAACCCAAGAATAACAATTATGAACAACCTTTTATTCAAGAAAAGAAAGACATACAAGACATGACCACATGTTGATATAACTAAGCAAAAATCAGTGAGACTTATGCAAAGACTGAAGTAGATAACTGAAGGGAAAAGACATTGCAAGGAAAATGTAGATTGTTGTCCTAAAATTGTAAAACAAAAGCAAGAAGGAAACACTAAAATGACAATGCAGAAAGGAAAGACAACTACCCTAAACCCAAAATTTTTACCTCGAACCTGCCATGATTAAATCATCATACTCAAAGGACCAATGTAACCATGCAGCCAAATGATAAATTCGACAAGAGAGGTCAACAAAGTCAACCTTCCAGGGGCACCCACCATGAAATCTCATATGACCAAAATTTGTCTTGATGTACTTGTTGGTGAATCCATAACTGAAGGGTTTTGGTTGACTGCAAGTTGTTGGTTGGGATTTATAACATGGTATTTCAATAGTAACAAGCATGAATGCATGAGACCCAAAACTTTGGGAATCTACCTGTTGAAATACCTCCATCATCCTGAGCTCAATTGGGTCATGATGAACCCTGATATCCAAGCTCTAATCAATCTTAGGACCTTGAAGAATAACCTTGGGATGCAGAATCGTAGGAAAAGTGTAAGGGACATCATCCTTTGGTTGAACCAAAAGTGGCTCCTCCACCTATAATGATATATGATCTAACAGCTCTTGAACCACTGCTATGATAGGAAAGGAAAAAGACTATGTTGATGTTTTGGTAGTTGTGGGAGGAATTAACCTCCAAGTGTAACCCTTGTACTTAGAATAGAATATTTTGGGAGTAAGAGAACCATTAAACAAATGTGTGTAAACCCTAGAAGAAAAGTCGACCCAAGGAGAATAATAATAAAGAAATAGAAGGCCCCAGAAAGAGAATTCGACCCCACCTGGAAAGTCACTTGGACATGCTAGTATAAATAAGGAGGCACCTATTGGATCATGTTGTCATTGATGTCAAAGGAACAATGTCTTGTCATGGTATATTGATGTAGTATGTATTGTCATTGTTGTAAATGAATTGATGTCAAGTGAAGTCATTGATATATGATGCATAGATGTTGTCATGCATAGATGAAAATGGATCGATGTGTTTTCATTGATATATGATTCATAGATGGATTGATGCATTAATGTATTGATCGTTGGATCATGTGGTCATGCATAGAATCAATGACAAAGGGACAATGTCATATTCATGTATTGTCATGGGTTATTCCAGTTGGATTGATATAAAGATGTCTCATTATTATCTTGTCATGGTTGATAGGAAGTACAAATGGATGAACTCTAAAGTGTTCCCCTTATGGTGAAAACCCTCACAGGAAGACGCTTTGCGATTGAGTTATCCTATAAGTATGGTTAGAGAACCCATGCTTAATTGTGGAATAATGAGATGAAGATCAGTGAATTTTTCAGTGAAACTATCCTATATGGGTAGTGCTTGTCATTCCATTTCCAATGGTATGTGGAATGTCACATAACTCCTCATGGTTTGAGAGTTATGGCCTTGCGAAGTTGGAAGAACCTCATGTGTTGGCTAGAAGCCCCAAAAGGTCAAAGAAGTCAAAGTGTTTACAAAGAAGAAATTATTTAAATCATAAAGTAAAGTGATAAAGTCAAAGAGGATTATTTAAATAATAAAGTTAATGGAGAACTTTCTAAGTATGGAAAGTGGTTATAAATGGATTAACCCTAAAATAAGGAAAGTGGGTTAAATGGACAAGTGGCCATGTGAACAAAGTGGTTAAGTGGACAAAGTTGGATAAATGTGGCTATGTGGACAAATGGTTAAAGTGGATATGTGGACAAAGTGGCCTAGTGGATGCTTCTAAGGAAGCTACTTGGAGAGTATAAATAAGAGGTCAGGGTCTCTTGTAAAAACATCTCTCTTGAGCATATATTGAAGATATATTTTGAGGAAGAGAGTGATTGCAGGATCTCATGGACGCATCAAAGTTTTTGTAAGTCTGAGATCTTGATGGTGAAAGTTTCAAAAGTTAAAAAACCCTAGTTTCTGAAGGAGAACGTGGGTTGCAGTGAGATTGAGCACGTACATACGCGGGGTATGGTGAGGCAAGACATGTACCCACGGGGGCTGAAGAATATTAGAGCACGTATAGTTGAAGGAATTCATGGAGACTTGAGTGTGAGCTAGTGCCAGGTTCTTGAAGCCTGAAGCAAGTTCCAGATCTCCATTCTATGGGCTCAGATCTACCATAGAAGCTCTGGTATGGTTGCACGTTTGTTTTGATGGATACTCTTACTTATGGTATGGTTAATGATTAAGGCATTCTTGGTATGCCTATTGTGATATGGTTTTATTGGTTCATTGACTGAGCGAGCAACACTCTTATGTTTCAGTACTGATACGGTTGTCATAGTATACTGGTTACTTATACATGATTGAGTAACATTCATATTGTATGGTTGAAGAGCATGAGTAAGTTGTTGGAGAGCATAGATGTATTGTTATTGGTTATGGTACATATTGGACAATGAAAGACATAAGTGGATGCAGAAGATCTGAGTTTCATGGAGAGAGAAAACCCTAGATCTTAAGGAGGCACACGCAGGTTGTTGTGAACCAAACCACGTACATTTGTAGGCTGCACTATTGGTAGGGTGTGTACATATGCGTACTTCACTACTGACAGGTCGTGCACCTGTTGACAGATTGGTATATGTTGAGGATTCAATCCTCTTCTCAGTTGGTGATGAGTTGTGTAAGTTGAGTCTTGCATTGCAAAGTTGGTGCTCTTGTGGAGTTGTAACTCTATTGAGTTGTTGTTGATAAACCCAAGGATTGTAGTCCATAATAAAAAGAAAATTGTACATACATCTTGTGTTCTTTGTGTTCTTTATGGTGATGGTTTGTTGATGATATACATTGTTGTTATCTGTTGTTGATATATGTTCACATAAAACTAGTTATAAATGAAAGTAATAAGTGATGAGTAAATGGTGTT
>SNQJ01S0015313.1:65688-86725 GCA_010110895.2 Picea sitchensis
TGGTATCAGAGCGGGCCTTCACTATAAGCCTTAACAATCTTGGAGGAGATCCATGGACACACAAATGGATGATGAAGTTCCAATCCTTGATGAGGAAAATTATTCAACATGGAGAAGGGAAAATAAAGTGCATTTGAAGGAAAAAGGAGCAGGTGTTTGGAAAGAAGCTATTGGTGGATCTGTTCCCTTAAAGAATAAGTCAAAGTTTGCAGCTCAAAAGGAAGAAAACAAGAATGACGCATTGGCTCTCAAAACCATCTTAAATGGAATCTCAATTTCTATCAAAGAAAGGAGCGGACAATGCACTTCCGCCAAGGATCTATGGCTAAAGCTAGAGAATACATACCAAGGCAAAAAGGAAGACACTAAAGACAACTCCATCAAGAACAATGAAGGTAAATAATTTCCACAATCCTCTGGTTGCAATAATTCTAAATGTGATGATGTTGAATGTATCGCCACATGTGAAGAAGAAGATCTAGAAATAGTTTGTGAAGAATCAAATGATAATTATCCCATGGAAGAAGTAGAAGAACTTTCAAAGCTTAAAAACAAAGGTGATTGGGGTCTATATGAATACAACTATGACCATAGTTATATAGACTATAGCTATCTTTCAGAGAACACTAAAAAGCTTCTTCAAAAGAATCAAAAGTATATTTTGAAACTAAAGAAAATGCTCAAGGAACAAAAAGAAAGTAAAAGGTCTCAATTAGAAGAAAAAGAAGAAGATATCAAAATACTAAAGAATGAAATAGAAGAAAATAAGAAGGTAGATAATGAGATTAGCAAAAGTCTTGAAGTTAATATCCATCTTAAGACCTAAATTGAAGAAGCCAAAAGGGTTGAGGAACTACTAAAGAATCAAGTAAATGAAAATGAAGAGTCGTGTCATAAGTTGGAAGCTGAAGTTGTTGATATTAGAAAGAAAGTATAGAAGTCAAACAAATTCTTGAATAGATCAACAATATTGAATGAAATCTTGGATAGTCAAAGATCGCCAAATGATAAATCAGGTCTTCGATACAACAAAGAAGCTACACTTGTTGAAGCAAGCACCTCAAAGAATCTTGAGGTAAGTCCCTCATTCTCAAAAGATGGAAATGATGTTGCAAGTCAACCATCTACACAAGGGAAGGAAAATTTCAAAATAACAAAGCAAGGAAGACATCAAGAAGCTGCCTTTACACCTCAAAGAAAATTCAGAAGAGAAACACCTTCAAGATGGACACCAAAGCAAAGGTATGCAAATGTTTTTCATTGTCACTGTTACTCATGTAATGAATATGGTAACAAAGCTTTGGAATGCATCTATTATGCAAGGAAACATAATGAAAGATTTCATAACACCCTAAGGTGTTGGAGATGTAATCAAGTAGGACACATTATGCTCATTGTCATAGCATGAGATATTATAGTTGTAGTGGATTTGGCCACAAATCCCAGGATTGTTGGAACACAAGAAGACAATCCATGAGGAGTGTTTCATATAGTATGACTAGAAGAACACATGAGGCTAGAAGAGAAGACAATTTTGAAAGGATGGAAGCTTAGAGCTTAAGTTCTGAGAAGCTAGGACACCTTCAGAAGTGGGTGAAGAAGACTGAACAATCAGAACAGAATGGCATCCCTAAGGCAAGCTCAAGCTTGACTTCTTCTGAAGAATACATTGGTTACATTGGTAACAGTCACGTACATACACGAGCGGACCTATAAATAGGTCACGTACATACATGAGTTGTCTGTATAGCAGGCCGCATACAGTTGGTAATAACTTTTGAAAAAGGCTATGCATATGAATTGCAGCATGTTATGATGGTATAACTCTGTGTTGCAGTGTCTGACATGGTTTGTTGTAGGTTTTCATGATTACATGTTGGCATACATAATTGTTGTATGTATGGCAGTGACATATGGTTGAGTGTTGAAAGACTTTATTGGATGCATGGTACTAACCCTAGAGTGTGGTTTGAAACATTTTTCTATTGAGGTACAATGTTGGTTGTGACAGTGAAGTTATGGCACATTGGTTATGAGATATATCATGATGATGCTAGCTAGAGATGTCATTGATCTATTGAGACACGCTTCTAGTACATTTATATTTGGATGTTTAGTATTTGTTGTAGTGAATGGAGGTTGAGACAAATATGTTAGTGTACATGGTTGATACATATTTGAGTTCCATTGACGTATCTGATGATGTATTGTTAGAGGCATATTTGTTGGATATCTTGGTGCATGCATTTGGCATGTGTCTGAGCTACATATTGGGACATGTAGTTGATGAGGTGGTTATATTGTACATCATTGATGAGTCATATAGTTAGGAACCTGTTGAGCACTCAACACACCCTAAAAAGCCTATGTCAAATTTTACTTTTTGGGTACCACTTGATCTTTTGCACTTTCTAATTCGACTTCATTATGAAAAATGTTTCCTTGCTTATCATTTTTGTCTCTCAATAAGTCTTCCAAAGTTTGCTTGAATCTATGAAAACTCATGAATTAAAAAGACTTAACACTTAAATAAGGAATCAACAGCCAAAACACTTCCCTCTGACACACTCAAAGATTCGGCATCGGAAGGAATTAAAGGATGAAAGAAAATCACTCAAAAAAAGAAAAAACCATAGTCCTCAAGCGTCGATCTTCATCGGTATCGACAAAAGGAAGTTTTCTTTCGCGACAAGCATCACACAAGGATATCGTCGACAACTGATCCCCTTTGGCATCGGTAAAAGGAGAAAAGAGTAAATGTTAAAAGAAGAAATAAATGATATCGTCGGTAGCCGATACCCGACACGCTTAGCAAAATCGGAGAAGATCAAATCGCGATGAGCATCTGGACTATGCTAAAAAATTTCCTCGATCACCGACTTCCAAAACATTTTCGACATCGAGAGTTTTGAGGATGCTAACCCAAAGGAAACTACATGATAGGTTTATCCCCGATCCTCGAGCCCGATACCTTTTTGGCATCGGCAATCCCAGGTTTAGTTTAGAACACATAACTTGAATAAAGTCCCGAGTCCGACCAATACCCATGAGCTAAGTCACCGGTCTTTCGTACCACGTATCCCGAGCCAGTGGTGCAACATCAGCACCGTACGATAAAATCGATCGATGTCAGAGGTTTTTTCGCAGAAGAACATCAACGAAAGCACTCGTAACACCTTGTCAGTCCCGGATCCACCCACTAGGAAAGCGACACAATGGGATGTTTTAGTGCAAGTACGTTGCAATTCGGAGCATTTAAGGGACTAATTAATTCCAAATCTCACATTAGTTGTTAATTTGTGTGCAAATCAAAAGGACCGTTTGAATTTACCGATACAACACATCACCCTCCGCCGTCAACCCACCGTGAATTAAATTACAGAGATTCGACAGTAGATTTGTTTGAATTTCACTCATCACTTGGATTAATTAGTTGATATAATCGGTAAGTTCTTCTCCATTAAATCTTCTTGAGCCATTGTAAACAAGATCATTCTGCGCACAAAGTATTTTTAGAGCATCTAGAGGAGAGAGATGAGCAATTCAAAAAAAAATCTTCCAAGCCCCCCGTGAGTATCAAACTACAAAGTTTACCAAACGTTACAGGTATGTACCAGTCTGGATTTTCTGTGTTTTCACTTCAGATATACATTGATATCAAATATCTCTCTGTGCACAGGCCCTAAAGGATTTTATTTCGATTTGCAGGAACAATGCCTCCAATAAATCCAAACACTAGATGATCGTCGAGAGCCCCTAAGCTAAAGGAACCAGAGGTGGGAGAAGGCTCGTTCCCAGGGCCAACAAAACAATTAGAATTTGCTCCGAGGCCAGAGCCAGTCATCAGAACATCCACCAAGAAGATTTTCACTCAACCTCTGGCCTTTGGAGACACAGAGGAAAACATAGGGGGCAAGGCGGTACTCCCGCACTGGGGAGAAATCTTCAAGAAGACCAGCCAGGAAGAATTCCCGGAATATACCTCACACAATGACCTCGACACGAGAAAGCTCGACGATGAAGTTTTTCCAACTATCTGACTGTCATACCTGCACATGGTAGCGAGAAGGACCCCAATGTTCCCTTGTATAGAACTGCTTTAATGGCTCATCGACCACCCGGACACACATAAGTGTTTGATCAACGACGACAATGGCGAGTGTGTCAATTTTTTCCTTCCGGTAGAGGTGCAAAATTATTACAAGCTTATAGACCCAGAAGAGCGACTAAACATCAATTTCGTCGTCAAATTTTATGAGCACCACGACATTGGCCGGGTGATGGCTTTATGGTGGCGAGAGGATAAAAAGTACACCAATCGGACCTCCGGCTGGTACCAAACGACCAACTTAAGGGAGCCGTATATCTATCTAATGGCCCTCATCTACCGGTTCTATGGGGAGAAAGATTGCTCCAGGTTTTCAGAGGCTTGGATGCCCCTAACTTATACTGTATCCATGTCTGGGAGAGGTTTTAACTGGGGTGCCATCATTTCCAAGTAGCTGATCATTTTCATACAACAGGCTCAGACGTCGAAACAAGGAGAGACTCCATCCTTCTACATGGCTTATTATTTATAGGACGTCATACGCGCCATAAATGTTTTTGTTGGAATGAACTTGAGTTGGCACGTCTTAGAACTACTGGTCCATGTATATTTCAGCGTCTTATGGGAGAACATGTACAAAAACTCCTACTCCCTCATCTGCGATGAATTCATCGCCATCATTCATTTCAGTCTTTTCAAGAAAGAGTGTCCAAGACTATCGACAACGGCCAAAAAGATGATATCAAAGGTTGGTCACTGGCATCTGGATGAGCGTGATACCTATATCAGGGTTTTCGGGGCCACCAAGGCACCACACCTTTTACCCGTGCATGTTCTTGATCGACTAGTGGTAGAGGATATATGCTACCAGACTATCCTACAAGGCTACAACGCTTCCCTGGTGAAAGACAAGAAACAAGCATTTATACCTTATGGATTCCATATAGGTTTCTACCTGGTAAAAGACATCGGCCAAGATAAGCAGGAAGGACTAAGTCAATTAGAGTTACAATTTCAGACCGACCATTTTTGCAAACATGACCCAAAAGGTCTAGTCCTGAAATATGCATCTCAAGTGTCATCTTTCTGGCCATACGCCCACGACAAATTTGAAGATGAGCTCTTCACAGAAAATGCTCAGGATTGGGATGAAGTTGTAGTAAGGATGGTCGACCCTAAGATGACCAGGTTCAAATCCATGAGCCTAGATGAATAGATGGTGATTCTGGAACAAATATGTCAAGAGGCCCTCAGAGCCAGAGAGGAAATGGTAGCGGCCGAAACAGCAGAGATTCCCCTAGTAGCCCCGATACAAGAAAGAAATTTCCCCGAGGCTCAAGACATGCGGGAGAGAGGGTTACTCATGTATGAACAGGCCCAACAAATAATGGATCAGATGCGAGATAACTCGGACCTCATCAGGATGCCAGTGCTCCCTGCTGACAACTCGGATGAAAGCCAGATAGGCCCAAACGACCCTGAACTGATAGACGTCGATGAAATCACCAGGTTAGATGACCTTGAATTCAAAATGCCATTGGCTGGATCGCTGACATGTGTTTCAGCTCAGAAGGATACAGTTGGGGTATCAGTGGTATCTATGATGATAATGAGAGCCCAGAGGTATCTCTTGGGACCCCTATGCATATCGAAGAAGAAAAGGGACCTGAGAGGACATCTTATTCTATTCCCGAGGTCCAAATCCAGGATGTCCCACTGAAAGAAAAGGAAGTCGAGAGTGTCCCAGACACTGAAATACCCTATGCACTAGAGACCCAAGCGGACAGTCCGAAAGACGAGCCGGGGTCGGGTTAGCTAGAGGAAGGAGCCCCGCAGTAGGAAATCAACGTTTCAATGGCCGATGAACAAGTAACTATCAAGTCTATCTATGATGCCTCTATTTCAATCGGTACTCAAACCCCCGATGAGCGACAAACAGAAGTCGAGCCTTCGGAGCATAACGAGGCAGTTCAAGAACCCAATCTTGAACAAGTATATACCACCGAAAGTATGGGAAATACACTCACCTGGAGAGATCAACAAATTCTCAAACGTGTGGACGAAGTAGCCGACATACATGCCATAGCTTATGATAGGAAAATAAAGGATATCGTCCAAAGGACCACCAAGAAGAGGAGGATCACTTTAGATCATTCAATCCTTGTCACTACAGTGGAACATCTAATCAACACAAAACATTCTAAGACGTCCGAGCTCATCGGCGCAGGGATGGAAATAATAGATGCCACCCTAGAAAGAGCTAAAAGAGATGAAAAAGAGTTGGTCGCCGCCATGGAAGAACTAGAACATTTGCGCCACTTGGATAAGTACTATCAGGACACCACACAGGCCGTGGTGTACCTAAGGAGGGAATTCAAGGAGGCCTATAACAAGTACATAGACGAGAGGCACTTATTCATTGCTAGAATAGTTGAGCTCCAGGAAGACACCCTCATGGCACTTGTGACATGCAAATATATGGAGCGGTGGTACGAGAAAGTGCAACAAGCCGTAGAGAGAGTCGACTACATTGGTGCATTCCAACAGGGCCAAGATAAGGAAGAACATGACATTCGGGTGTTGAACGAAAGCAGTCTTGATCGCATAAGGAAGCGACCAAGTATTGGGAAAAAATGGCTCGGGAACCTCACCGAGAAATCCAAGAGAAATGGGCTAGATGTGAGAGAAACTAGGTCAAAATCAACAAGGCAATGAAGGATATCAGACTCCCAGAGTTTGGCATGCCCGATGACTTCGTCGACTTGCGCGATATAATCAAATCACACACCAAGCAAGATTCATCATGGGCCGAAGAAATAGCAAAGGTGACAGACACAAGAGAGTTGGGTCAGGTGCGACAGTTTATGGAACACTCGATCAAAGATTGGCCTATGCTGCAATAGTTAAGTGCCAGTCTGGTCAAGTATCTGGCACATGTGGTAGAGATAAGAGAGATTTACGCAGCCCCGATGGAACAACACAGATTTCCATACGCCCACACCTGTGAGGAGTTGTTCATCAATTGGTCAGAAAACGAGAAGAATCACCCGTTTAAAGTGATATCTTGAGATGAATCCTAGACAAACTGATAGGAGAGAATTCCATGTGGCGAATTTGGTTTTACTTATTTGCACTTTAGCTATTATTTTCAGTTAATTTTATGTTACAAATAAGAGCATTGACCAATTAGTTAGAGGTTGATGGTTGTTGCAAGAAACTCTCATTTCTGGTTTTGTTAAGAATTATTTTGGAGCTGCCTTTAATTAGGAATTTCTTCTGGACTAGAGACAAGTTTATGTTTTCATCAAATGCATGTATGATTGGATGTGGAGAAGAACTATTTCCTATTTCATCTCATGAATGGATGCAATAACGAGTAAGAGCTATTAAATCTATTGATAAGTTATTTGATGCAATGTTTTACAGTTCTTTCTTTAATGATGAAAATGAATCTTTGTGTTATTATGTGATTGATGNTTTGCTTACCATTGTTTATCACATGCATGTTTTCTTCTGATAATTCGAATCTCAGTCAGTAATTGGAATATTCACATGGTTAATGTATTAGTACTAGGCCTATGGTATACGATCATTGTCTGCATACCAGGGTGTAAGGGTTATCCCAAACCTATCCTCTTCTCCAGTAGTTTAAGTTTGTTCCCATTTGTTGCCTTGTTGGTTTATACCGGATTTCCATCTTATACCAGTCACACAAAAAAGAAAAAAAGACAAAAAAAAAAAACGTCTGCACCGAAGGAGAGGCCTTCACAATAAAACGTAAAGCCCATCAATTAATTGGCCGAATAGCAAGATCTGGAGAACCATTCCACTATTAAACACTGCAGAGTCTAATTGGGCCTTGGTGGCGGGTTTGGTTCCTACTGTTGAATCAAAGGGATTTAGGACCCATCAACATAATTGGCACTAGAAGGAGGGCCTGAAGAATGAATGGTTGAATACATATTCCATATAATATTTCAGACAGCCTGTAGATTCAAAATAGCCCACATGCATGGATAGTCATTCCCAAGACAATGCACACACATTGAGTACTTCTGAAACGAGTAACTCACCCCATCCCGAGGAAGAACACATGTACCCTGACATACCTTATTCTCTTCCTGACGAGGAATTAAATCAATTTAGAAGAATCACTAGAGCATACGCTTGACAGATCGATGCGTTGTCCTTAACTTCGATACTTTCTCAAAGAAAAAAAATAAGAAAACCAGTGGTAGTCGACACCCCTGACCAGGTTTTTGTTCACAGAGTAGAAGACCTAATAGATTTCGCAATCACCGAAATTGAACACATTCTAAATCTAATCCCCGAAACGTTAGCTCACGACGTCTCTGAGAAAGATGATTTTTTGGAAGAGGAGGAGTTTAACTCAGGATCCGAAGATATCGAAGACAACAACGACCATGATAACGAAAGGGGAAACCCACCACAGAACAATCAACCTTGGTTGGCAAGAGACACTTTGGCCATCCTAGGGAGAGTCCATAACCTTCCCCGACATCCAGAGAAGTTACTTCTAAGTTTGATCCCGAGACCTCGGAATTTCCTGAAAATCATATCAAGAAATTCATATGGGCTATTAGACTGATGAATGTCCAGCATGAAGACGTAGTTTGCAGGTTGCTCCCCTACACTTTCAATAATTCGGCTTCCACGTGGTATTTTAATTTACTTGTAGGATCCATAAGTAGTTGGACGAAGTTTCAAAAGGATTTTTTAGATAAATTTGTAGAAGAGACTACTACGGGAGCTCTGATGGTTGAGTTGTTCTTCGCCACCATGAGTTCGAAGGAAAGGGTCAAAGACTTTAATCAAATATTTACCACTATCTTAAACAAATTCTAGCCCGAAGCTAAACCCACTCAGGAGTTGCAAATCGAAGTTTATGCTAATGCCCTCCGAGCTTCTATTTCCATGTTTGTGAAGAGGGTTGCCAAACTAACCCTAGCTGAGAATTTTGAAGAAGCTAAAACGATAGAGTTCCAGATGATAGGGTGTAAAGAAGGGCAGGTCGAAGGAAGTTCAACCTCCTCCCAGAAGAGGACTTTTGTTAACTAGACCCATAGGGAAACAAACAGAACAAGGTCCTGAAAAAGGTAATGGAGACATAGAAGACCTACAACACATGGTCAAGAAGTTATCAAACAAGATCATAGGCACGAAAATAAGTGTGGGGGAGGGAAACCAAGGCCAAAGGCCCTATAAATATTGAACCTCCCCCAGCTAACTTAAATATTGATCTGGGAAATGTAGCATCTGATTCTTTCTGTACTTATCACCAGGAAAACCACTTCGAAAGAGACTACCCTCAATGGGTGCATGCCATGAATTTTATGACCATTCGGTTTCTAGATGAAGTCTCCCTGACTTAACAACCAAGCGATTCAGTTATGGATGTTGTTGATCAGGAAGAGATTGATCCACCGGAAGATACCGCCATGTTGATATGGTTTCTTGACCTAATCATGCCTTTCGACGACTTATTTGAGTCTCAAGAACCACCCGCAGAGGTCTCGGTCGTGAAAATGTGAAGTAAATGTCAACCCGTCTCAAACGACCTTACTAATACCTGAACGTCGGGGGGAAGATCAACTCCCGATCACCTGAAGGCACCTTTTTCTCCCCGTAAGAACCCTATAAGCATCCATACCCGAGAATCACCCAAACTGGATTACAACGTACTTGAAGATTTGAAGAAGCTGAAGGCTAATATATCATTTATGGACATATGTAGAATCCATCAACAAAAAAACTTCCTTCTACAAGCCTAAACCAACTATAAATGCCTACTCGAAAGAGAAGAAGGGAAAACCTTTTGTCCCACCATTCCTTTTAACATTTGAAATTTTCAACAGGAACCTCCACAATTGTTTCGTTGATTCAGGAGAATCTTCCAACGTTATGCCCTTGTCTATTTGCAAAAAATGAAATGTCATGCCTCTCAAAAGCGATAGACGTGTAATACAACTAGACAGAACCCAGGTCAAAGTCATGGGAGAACTCAAAGATGTAATGATTAGAATAACGACACATCCTAAGTTTGTGCAAGTGATTGACATCATTGTAGTAGATATCCCATAAGATTATGGGTTACTACTAAGCTGCGATTGGTATGAGAAGTTAAACAGATACTTTAGTACAAATTGGGCACACCTTTGACTACCGCTGAAGGGATACAAAAATATGATCAGAATTGATAGGGAAAGGTATCTGAAACATACTGTCACTGACCTAAAAACCCTAAACGAACCCTCATCGACAGATTTCCCTGTGCTAGGCAATTATTCCTATGAGTCTTACTTCGGGAACTTCTCCCCTCTTTCATATGGTGTCCCTCTCACTCGAAACTACGAAATGATTTTTCAGGAGGAGTTGTCAACAACAGTGGAAGAAACCCTCTTCTGCCAAGAATCGACGTTACAAATCATAGAACTAGCAAGAGGAAAAGAGGAAAGTAATAGGGAAGGGGAATCTGACACATGTTGCCCACAAGTTTGGACCCTATATTTTGATGGATCTAAATCGAAAGAAGGGTCAGGGGCATGGTGTATTCTCATTGATCCTAAAGGTAAATGACATTTCCTGTCTTGTAGACTAGAATTTGAATACACAAATAACACTGCCGAGTATGAAGCTTTAGTACAGGGGCTAAAGAAAGCCATAGACTTAAACGTCCAAATATTAAAGGTTTTTAGAGACTCTAAAATCATTGTCAGACAGATAATGAATACTATACATTTCAATTCTCCACACCTGAAGAATTACCAACAGGAAGTGCACAGGCTAATAGAGCATTTTGAAGCTTTCAACATTACAACAATTCCCAGAGCAAAGAACATTATTGCTAATTATCTGGCCACCGCTGCCTCAAGGCTATCAACTCTAGAGTATTATGAAGCTTCTCAGTTCACTGTAGAACTGTTATATAAACCCTTGGTTCCCAACAATATTTCTAATTGGAAGGTTTTTGAGGGAGATGAACAGATTATAAACTTTCTGACCAATCAGGACAATTTTAAAGATTTGTCCATTGACGATGAAGCATTACAGGAACAGTCAACGGAAACTGACCTTCATGTAAATCAATCGATCGACAAATCAAAGTCCCACATGATACCGAAGGGGATAGCCAACTTAGAAAACCTTTTTGATCTAAAGGAACGATTTAAGGGGCCCAAAAACGCTAAGACCGGTAGTCCCTGTCCCATGCATGAAACTATAAATCTCAGAACCCTGGAAAACCCTAAAAACATAAACCTCGGCAAAACCATATCTAAATAAGAAAGGAAGATCAATCTCAAACTCTTCAGACAATATCAAGATGTCTCTGCGTGGTCCTACCAAGATCTGAAAACTTATGATACCCGTATCATTCAACACACTATCCCGTTAAAACCTGAAGTGAAACCCTTCCAACAGAAGCACTAAAAGTATCACCCTTCCCTAGAACCTCTCATGTGTCAGGAGTTGAAGAAACTGTTAGATGCCAAAATTATCTTCCAGGTTAGACATTCTGCATGGGTAGCTAATTTGGTTATTGTAAGGAAAATGTCTTGGGAGATTCGTCTATGCGTAGATTTCAGAAACCTCAACAGAGCTTCAGAAAAGGACAACTACCCAGTCCTACCAATGGAAGATCTCTTGCAAACCGTGTCTGGCTCTGAAATTTTCTCTTTGTTGGACGACTTCTCAGGTTACAACCAGGTTCTAGTTTCAGAAGAAGATCATTTGAAAACCACCTTCTGAACCAAGTGGGGAACTTTCGCTTACAAACACATGCCCTTTGGCTTAATCAATGCAGAAGAGACCTTCTAGAGGGCCATGTATGTAGCATTTCAGGGACTAATCAACAAGTGTATAGTATTTTACTTGGACGACGTGATTGTGTATTCAAAGAATAGAGAAGATCACATCCAACACTTAACCCAGATTTTTGAAAGGTGTAGGAAATACGATATATCATTAAACCCTAAGAAAACTATTTTCAGTGTCGAGGAAAGTAATCTATTAGGCCACATTATATCTCAAGCAGGCATTCACATAGACCCAAAAAGGATTAAGTTTATAGCTCAACTTCCATTGCCTCACAACAAGAAATCTATGTAGTCGTTCTTCGGGAAAATTAATTTTGTGAGAAATTTCACTCCCGATTTTGTGGGAACTATCAAACCCTTACAAAATATGATTTGTAAAGATGTCGAATTTAAGTGGGATGATGAACGAAAAAAGGCCTTCAGTGATATTAAGACTGCTATATCTCAAGCCCCCATGTTGTGGAGTCCCAATTTCAACAAATAATTTTTCCTCTATACTTTCGCCTCCGATCAATCATTAGCTACAGTTTTGAATCAGAAGGGTGATGACAACAATGAGGCTCCAGTGTCGTTCATGAGCACTAACCTCCAAGGAGCTGAACTGAATTATCCTTCTATATATAAACAAGATTACGCAGTTTATAAAGCAGTAAAACATTTCAGATCATACATCCTCAAGAACCATACCAAAATAATCGTGCCTCACCCCACAGTCCAATCCCTATTTACTCAACAGGATATGGGGGAAAGAGAGGGAACTGGATGGCAGTAGTCCAAGAATTTGATCTAGATATAAAACCTGCTAAACTAGTTAAAGGACAAGGATTATGCAAACTGGCAACTGAGGCTCAAGACCAAGTAAATGAAGACTCTAGATGGGAGAATGAAATGACATTATGGTGTGGTGAAGCTTCATACATTTCCCTAGGGAAAGATTCTTGGTATGATAAATTGACTTATCTCCTGCATCATGGGACTTTCCCAGAAGACCTAAACCCCAAGGAAAGGAGAGCTCTCAGGTTAAAATCTGTACAATATCGCCTCATAAATTTGGTAGTCTTTCGGGTTAATTATGATGGGGTACTTTTAAGATGCCTCGAACGTGAAGATGCAGACAAAGTTCTGAAGGAGCTCCATGATGGTCTCGTAGGTGGACATTTTGTAGGAGACACTACCGCTCATAAGATACTGAGAACTAGCTATTATTGGCCCACTTTTTTCAAGGACTCTCACACCTATGCTAGAAACTATAAAACTTATCAAATAAGAGATGGGAGAGAGAAGAGAGCAGTGGTCCCACTCCAATCGGTGACCATTTCTAGGCCTTTTGAGCAATGGGGGTTAGACATCATAGGAGAAATTACACCAAGCTCTTCAAAACAACACAAGTACATACTTACTGCCACCGATTACTTCACGAAATGGGTAGAAGCCATTCCTCTGACCCATGTAAACGAGAAGGTGGTAATCCAATTCATAGAACAAAAACTAATCACAAGGTTCGATGTCCCTTCTGTTCTTGTTTTCAATAATGCAACTTATTTTTCTTCCACCTTATTAACAAAGTTTTCCCTAGACAAATGAATCATAATTAGATACTCTACAAATTATTATCCATAGGGAAACGAAGTGGCAAAATAAACTAATAAGAACCTAGTAAGGATATTGAAGAAAATAGTGGCAGATAACCAAAGGAATTGGCATAATATACTCCAGAACGCTTTATGGGAAAATAGAGTTACACCCAATGAAACTATAGGAAATCCCCCATACTTTCTAGTATACAGACATGAAGCCATTCTCCCAAACGAACTATATCTCCCATCTCTTCAACTTGCTCAGGAGTCCAGGCGGCATCCCTCATCAACCTTACAACAAAGAATTGATACCCTTCTCATGTTAGAATAAGAAAGGGAGAAAGCTAAATAAAAATTCATAGCCCACCAATAGATCATTAAAAGACAGTTTGACAAGCATAAGGCTAAAGAGAAGAATTTTGAAGTAGGAGACTTAGTCTTGAAATGGGACAGAGCAAACGAACCTAAAGACAAACATTAAGTTCAAAATCTATGGCTTGGACCTTTTCAGGTGGTTGAGAAGATTGGGGCAGGCACTTATCCGTTACATAATATAAGGGGGGAACCTGACGCCCTCCCTGTGAATGGCCAAGCCCTAAAACAAAACTTCCATTAAAAATAAATAAAAAATAATATATATATATATATATATTATGTTTTGTGTGCGTATTTTCATGATTTTGTGTCTAGCTAGGTCGATTGTGAAATTCATTTTTTGTTTTCTTTTGCTATTTGGACTTCTGCGCTTTTGAAGATTGTGTTTAGCAAGACAATGGTTGACCTCAAATCATGCGACATAGCTAACTCTTTTCCTAACTCGTCGCTCACATACAAACACGGGAAGCGCTGGGGAACCTACAATTGTTTCAAAGGGCTCTCTATCTAACTTGCGCAGATGAACAACTTTGGAGAAATGTCAAAAGTGTTTTCCTGGTGGTCTGGTAAAACCTTAAGGGAAATACAACAATGCTAGAAAGGACTACATGCACCTCAGAGACAGAGCCATCAAGTTTCACCGTAGGCACCTCATATTTTTTGCAAATAACAGACGTCCTCCTCTCCCACTCGCTCAAGGTATTTTGTCGAAATAAAAGTCAACTATATCTAATGAGTGCACAGTAGGAGAGGGTATGTAGATATCTCCGTCGGGTCTATGGATGCTCGCTGGCAGCGGAGCAAGGTCTATGACGTCGGGGTGACTCTGTCGGGGCTATGGACACTTGCTGGCAGCGGAGCAAGGTCTGTGACATCGGGGTGACTTCGTCGGGGCTATGGACGCTCGCTAGCAGTGGAGCAACACCGTAGAAAATGAATGAAGATAACAAAAGGGCTGAATGATTTGCTAGACTCCTGTCAAAAAAGGGCGTGAATCAGGTTCATAGGAAAATAAGGTGGAATTAAGGTTGAAAACCCCACAGGCAGACCCAGAGGCATCAACCGGAGAAATTTCAAATGCAAGGGTAGAAGGGGCTCTGATTTAAAACCAGTTAAGTTCTCCACCAACTTTTGCATCAGCCAAGCCTGAAGGAGAAACAAAGTTTCTGCGTTCGCCCAGTAAGTTGCCATTTGTTGAGCACTCAACGCACCCTAAAAAGCCTATGTCAAATTTTACTTTTTGGGTACCACTTGATCTTTTGCACTGTCTAATTCGACTTCATTATGAAAAATGTTGCCTTGCTTATCATTTTCAACTCTCATTAAGTATTCCAAAGTTTGCTTGAATCTATGAAAAATCATGAATTAAAAAGACTTAACGCTTCAATAAGGAATCAACAGCCAAAACACTTCCCCCGATGCGCTCAAAGATTCAACATCAGAAGGAATTAAAGGATGAAAGAAAATCACTCAAAAAAAAAATCGCAGTAGCCAAGCGCCAATCTTCATCGGTGTCGGCAAAAGGAAGTTTTCTTTCACGACAAACATCACAAAAGGATATCGTTGACAACTAATCCCCTTCGGCGTCGGTAAAAGGAAAAAAGAGTAAATGTTAAAAGAAGAAATAAATGATATCACCCATAGACGATACTTGATGCGCTTAGAAAAATCGGAGAAGATCAAATCGCGATGAACATCCAAACTACGCTAAAGTTTTTCTCCGATCGTCGACTTCCAAAATGTTTTCCGCATCAGGAGTTTTGAGGACGCTAACCCAAAGGAAACTACGTGATATTTCGACATCGACAATCCCAGGTTTAGTTTAGAATGCATAACTTGAATAAAGTCCCGAGTCCGACCAATACCCGCGAGCTAAGTCACCGGTCTTAAGTGCCACGTATCCCAAGTCAGTGGTTCCACGTCAGCACCGTATGATAAAATTGATTGGCGTTGGAGGTTTTTTCGCAGAAGAATATCAACGAAAACACTCGTAACACCTTGCCGATTCCCGATCCACCCACTAGGAAAGCGACACGATGGGACGTTTTAGCGCTAGATACATTGCAATCCGGAGCATTTAAGGGACTAATTAATTCCAAATCTCGCATTAGCTGTTAATTCGTGCGTGAATCAAAAGGACCGTTTGAATTTACCGATACAACACATCACCCTCCGCGCCTTCGCCGTCAACCCATGATGAATTATATTACAGATATTCAGCGGTAGATTTGTTTGAATTTCACTCGTCACCCAAATTAATTGGTTGATATGACCGGTAAGTTCTTCTCCATTAAATCTTCTTGAGCCATTGTAAACAAGATCATTCTACGCGCAAAGGATTTTTAGAGCATCTAGAGAAGCGAGACGAGCAATTAAAAAAAAATCTTCCAAGCCCCCCGTGAGTACCAAACTACAAAGTTTAGCAAGCATTACAAGTATGTACCAGTCTGGATTTTATGTGTTTTCACTTAAGATATACATTAATATCAAATATCGCTATGTGCACAGGCCCTAAAAGATTTTATTTCGATTTGCAGGAACAATGCCTCCAAGAAATCCAAACACTAGACGATCGCCGAGAGCGCCTAAGCTAAAGGAACAAGAGGTGGGAGAAGGCTCATCCCCAGGGCCAACAAAACAATTAGAATTTGCTCCGAGGCTGGAACCAGTCATCAAAACATCCACTGAGAATATTTTCACTCAACCTCCAGCCTTTGGAGACACAGAGGCAAACACAGAGGGCAAGGCGGTACTCCCGCACTAGGGAGACCTCTTCAAGAAGATCAGTCGGGAAGAATTCCCGAAATATTCTCCGCACAACGACCCCAACATGAGAAAGCTCGACGGCGAAGTTTTTCCAAATATCCTACTGTCATACCTGCACATGGTAGCGAGTAGTACCCCGGTGTTCCCCTGTATAGAACTATTGCAATGACTCATCAACCACACATACACATAGAAGTGCCTGATCAACGACGACAATGGTGAGTGTGTCAGGGTTTTCCTTCCAGTAGAGGTGCAGAATTATTACAAGCTCAGAGACCTGGAAGAGCGACTGAACATCGATTTCATCATCAAATTTTATGAGCACCACGACATTGGTTGGATGATGGCTTCATGGTGGCGAGAGGATAAAAAGTACACCACCTTCGACTGGTACTAAACGACCAACTTAAGGGAGCCATATATCTATCTAATGGCCCTCATTTGCCAGTTGTATGGGGAGAAAGATTGCTATAGGTTTTCAGAGGCTTGGATGCCTCTAGCTTATACTGTATCCATTTCTGGGAAAGGTTTTAACTGGGGTGCCATCATTTCCAAGCAGTTGAGCATTTCCATACAACAGGTTCAAACGTCGAAAGAAGGAGAGACTCCATCCTTCTACATGGATTCTTATTTATTGGACGTCATATGCGCCATAAATGTTTTTTCCGGAATGAACTTGAGTTGGCACGTCTCAGAACTCCCGGTCCATGTATATTTCATCATATTATAGGAGAACAAGTACAAAAAATCCTACTCCCTCATCTGCGATGAATTCATCGCTCGCATTCATTTCATTCTTTTCAAGAAAGAGTGTCCAAGACTATCGACTGCGGCAAAAAAGATGATATCAAAGGTTCGTCACTAGTATTTGGATGAGCATGATACCTATATCAGGGTTTTCAGGGCCACTGGGGCACCACACCTTTTACCTGTGCATGTTCCTGATCGACTAGTGGTAGGGGAGATATGATACCAGACTATCCTACAAAGCTACAACGCTTCCTTGGTGAAAGACAAGAAACATGCATTTATACCTTATGGATTCCATATAGGTTTCTACCTAGTAAAAGAGACCGCCCAAGCTAAGTAGGAAGGACTGAGTCAATTAGAGTTCCAATTCCAGACCGACCATTTTCGCAAACATGACCCAAAAGGTCTAGTCCTGAAACATGCATCTCAAGTGTCGTCTTGCTGGCCATACACCCACGACAAATTTGAAGATGAGGTCTTCGCGGAAAATGCTCAGGATTGGGATGAAGTTGTAGCAAGAATGGTCGACCCTAAGATGACTAGGTTCAAATCCATGAGCTTGGATGAACAAACGACGATTCTAGAACAAGTAGGTCAAAAGGCCCTCAGAGCTAGAGAGGAAATGGTAGCGGCCGAAACAACATAGATTCCCCTGGTAGCCCCGATATAAGAAAGAAATTTTCCCAAGGCTCAAGACGTGTGAGAGAGAGAGGGTTACTCATGTATGAACAGGCCCAACAGATAATGGATCAGATGTGAGATGACCCAGACCTCATCAAGACTCCAATGCTCCCTGTTGACAACTCAAATGAAATCCAGATAGGCCCAAGCGTCCCTGATCTGATAGACGTCAATGAAATCACTGGGTTAGACGACCCTGAATTCACAACGTCACTGGCCGGGTCACCGATAGGTGTTTCATCTCAGCCAGAGATAGTCAAGGTATCAGTGGAAAAAAGTGCAACAGACCCCCTCCACGAGTTAATTAAAATCTATGATGATGATGAGACCCTAGAGGTATCTCTTGGGACTCCTGTGCATATCGAAGAAGAAAAGGGACATGAGAAGACATATTCTCATGTTCTCGAGGTCCAAACCCAGGAGGTCCCACATAAAGAAAAGGAAGGAGAGAGTATCCCAAACACTGAAATACCCGATGCACCGAAGACCCAAGCAAACAGTCTGAAGGACGAGCCAGGGTCGAGCAAGCCAAAGGAAGGATCCCCGCAGCAGGAAATCAACGTTTCAACGGTCTATGAACAAGTAAGTATCAAGTCTATCTCCGACGCCTCTGTTTGAATTGGTACTCAAACCCTCGATGAGCGACAAATAAAAGCGGGGCCTTCGGAGCATAAAAAGGCAGTTCAAGAACTCAATATTGAACAAGTATATACCACCAGAAGTCTAGGAAATACACTCACCTGGGGAGATCAACAAATTCCCGAACCTGTGGACGAAGTAACCGAGATACATGTCATAGCTTATGATAGGAAAAGAAAGGATATCGTCTAGAGGACCACCAAGAAGAGGAGGATCACTTTAGATCGCTCCATCCTCATCACTACAGAGGAACATCTGATCAACACAGAACATGCTAAGATGTCCGAGCTCATCGGTGCAGGGATGGAAATCACAGATGCCACCCTAGACAAAGCTAAAAGAGATGAAAAAGAGCTGGTTTCCGCCATGAAAGAACTAGAACATTTGCGCCACTTGGTTAAGTACTATCAGGACACCACACAGGGCGCGGTGTACCTAGGGAGTGAATTCAAGGAGGCCTATAAGAAGTTCACAGACGAGCGACACTTATTCACTGCAAGAATAACTAAGCTCCAAGAAGAAAACCTCATGGCACTTGCGACATGCAAAGATATGGAGCGGTGGTACGAGAAAGTGCAGCAAGATGTAGAGAGAGTCGACTACATTGGTGCAGTCCAACAGGGCCGAGATAAAGAAGAACACGACATTCGGGCATTGAACGAAAACACTCTTGATCACATAAGGAAAGAGGTCGAGTATTGGGAAAAAATGGCTCGGGAACCTCACCAAGAAATCCAAGAGAAATGGGCGAGATGCGAGAGAAACTAGGTCAAAATCAACGGGGCAATGAAGGATATCGGACTCCCAGAGTTTGGCATGCCCGACGACTTCGTTGACATAATCAAATCACACACCGAGCAAGTTTATCATGGGTCGAAGAAATAAAAAAGGTGACAGACACAAGAGAACCATGTCAGGTGCGACAGTTTATGGAACACCCGATCAAAGCTTGGGCTATGCTGCAACAGTTAAGTGCTTGTCTGGTCAAGTATTGGGCACATGCGATAGAGATAAGAGAGATTTACGCGGCCCCGATGAAACATCACATATTTCCATACGCCCACACATGTGAGGAGTTGTTCATCAATTGGCCAGAATACGAGAAGAATCACCTGTTTAAAGTGATATCTTGAGATGAATCCTAGACAAACTGATAGGAGAGAACACCACGTGGTGAATTTTGTTTTACTTATTTCCACTTTAGCCGTTAATTTTAGTTAATTTTATGTTATAAATAAGAGCATTGACCAATTAGTTAGAGGTCGATGGTTGTTGCAAGAAACTCTCATTTCTGGGATTGTTAAGAATTATTTTGGAGCTGCCTTTAATTGAGAAGTCCTTTTGGACCAGAGACAAGTTTATGTTTTCATCAAATGCATGTATGATTGGATGTGGAGAATAACTATTTCCTATTCCGTCTCATGAATGGATGTAGTAACGAGTAAGAGCTATTAAATATATTGATAAGTTATCTGATGCAATGTTTTATAGTTCTTTCTTTAATGATGAAAATGAATCTTTGTGTTATTATGTGATTGATGATTAGAGTTGAGTGAATTATTTCTCTTACCGTTGTTTATCACATGCATGTTTTCTTTTGATAATTTGTATCTCAGTCAGTAATTGGAATATTCACATGGTTAATGTATTAGTACTAGGCTCATGGTATACGATCATTGTTTGCATGCCAGTGTGTAAGGGTTATCCTAAACCCGGCCTCTTCTCCAGTAGTTTAAGTTTGTTCCCATTTGTTGCCTAGTTGGTTTATACCGGCTTTCCATCTTATACCAGTCACACCAAAAAGAAAATACAAAAAATAGAACGTCAGAACCGAAGGAGAGGCCTTCACAAGAAAACGTAAAGCCCATCGATTAATTGGTCGGATCGCAAGATCTGGGGAACCATTCCACTATTAAACGTTGCAGAGTCTAATAGGGCCTCAGTGGCAGGTTTGGTTCCTGCTGTTGAATCAAAGGGATTTAGGACCCATCAACAGAAAAACCGGTATAAACCAACTAGGCAACAAATGGGAACAAACTTAAAAGAGAACGTCCGAACCGAAGGAGAGGCCTTCACAAGAAAACGTAAAGCCCATCGATTAATTGGCCGGATCACAAGATCTGGAGAACCATTCCACTATTAAATGTTGTAGAGTCTAAATGGGCCTCAGTGGCAGGTTTGGTTCTTACTGTTGAATCAAAGGGATTTAGGACCCATAACCAGAACCACACCATTTAACTACATTTTGTGGCCTCATTTCCATTTTTATTTTGAGCATACCCTATAATCATTATATTCTATATTGATGATAAATTTCTTTTATATATTTGGTTGAACAATTTGTGTATACTCAATATTCGCCTACT
>SNQJ01S0015314.1:2937-13399 GCA_010110895.2 Picea sitchensis
GTAGTTAAGTTATTAATTAATTAATTACAATTATGTCCTTTAATTAATTAATAACTCACTTACTTAATATATTTAAATCATCTTTGTTTAATTAATACCTTGTTAACATAATTAATTCCCTAATTAGTTTTACTTTATAATTTATTAAACATTTATCCAACTAGGGTCATTACAGAAACTCGGTTCCATCCTACAATCACATGTCTCTGTCCTTCGTCATCGACCAACCTCAACTGTTTCGTCTTACAGTTGAGTATCGCCTCATGCGATTCCAAACAATCCATACCAATCACGACATCATAAGATCCTAAGATCGTGACGTACAGGTTGGTCCTCGTGACAAACTCTCCCAGGTTAAGGGCATAGCCCGTAACCTTTCCTCCAACCTTCTGTTTGGCTCCCGAAGCCATCTCTATGAAGCTAAACTCGTCCTGATCGACTGCCTTTACCTTAATCCTTTTTAGCGCTGCACCAGAAATGAAACTCTCGGTAGCACCAATATCAATCAAAATACTAAGGGTCTGGTCAGTGACAGTACCTGTCGTCTCGAGCACAGTCGACTATTGCTCTGCCTGGCGGTTATTCACCGCTGCATGAATCTGATTGGCCTTGCCCATATCTCCCACTGTAGTGGGTCCGGCTGATCCGGATGCTCTGGTCCTCTCCACAGGATAGTCACGTTGGTAGTGTGTCTCCCCACATGTCCAATACCCCTTCTTCGGCCCAGTAGTCCTGGTACCTGAAGTAGAAGATGACGACCCACCGGCCTAGAACCTAGGTCTGTTCTATTGAATAGGCCTAAACTGCTACTGCTGCGGGCGGTGCTGCTGCTGATGCGATTGTCCCCGATAAGATGTCTGCTGCTGAGGCAGCGGTTGTCGGGGTGTAGTGAAAGTGGATCCCCTCTGGAAGCCATGATATCTTGGCGTATGTCTCGCTGGTGTCTGATGTTGCGGTGTTCTAAATGAACCCTGCCCTGCTGGTCTCGTTGGAGTCCTAGTCTGACCTCCACTGATAATCTCTTCCTCGACTATGAGAGCCTTCTGGATGACATCATGCAAGGTTTGAGGCATCAAAATCGTAACCTTCGCATGCAGGCTACCGTTAAGGCCAAACACGAACCTGTTGACCTTAAGTTTCTCCGTGTTAAGGTGTGGAGCATACCAGAGCAACTCCATAAAACATGCCTCGTACTCGTGCACCGTACGACCTCCCTATCATAAGGCATTGAACTCATTGAGATGACACTCAATGAATTCCTCTAAAAGGTACCTCTCTCGAAACCATTCCTCGAATAGTTCCCATGACACGTCTTTAACGACCATGTTCAACTGCGGTAGGAGCGTCTTCCACCAAAGAAGATTGCTCCCCTTCAGTTGAAAGACCGCCATGTAGAACTTCATGTTGGAGGTATAATTGCGAAGTGCGAAGCACATCGCCATGTTCTCCAACCACGCCTTGGTGGCTGTGCCATCCGAGGCACCAAAGAACTCAAGAAATTTGACCTTCTCGAGTTCACGGTGAATGCTACCAGTAACGGCTGGTGCGCGTGGCAGAACCTTAGCGGGCGCCGATGCCTTGGCCTCATCTCTATCTAAATGGATAATCAGTGCCTCAAACATGCATTGAAAATATCTCATCATCTCGACTACATCGCCAACTGCTATCTGCTCCTGTCCGAGAACCTGCTTGTCTCCATGGGGGTTAGACCCCTTAGGTGTGGATGCTACTGGAGGCGTCGCTCCTTCTTCCCTAGCATCTCGTCGTCTGCCTCCATGACGTTCTCTAACCATGATTACCTGCACGCACACAAGTCAACTCAATTAGCAATAGTATAATCAAATCATAACAACGAAAGCCATAGCGATCCCAAGTCGCGGGTTGAACCCACTCTGATACCATATGTAACGATCCTCCTTGAATCACCGACAAACCTCTTATAACAAGTGCAAACTTTTTTTTTTTATTGTGTGCATGTGTACAAGAGTAACAAGATATTATACTCTGCACCACCACGTGACGAAAAATCATGACCAATTGCAGCTACTATATCAACATAAAGATCTAAGATGCACATCAACATCTGCCAGTAAAGAACAACAATCATTCAACAAAATAAAAAGACTGGCTACCCGCCCGTCCTACCCTGCAATGGTTAGGACCTCGAAGACACATAAGCAACGCTCAAGCCTAGGTTCCCATCGATTTTAACCATTTAAGGTCTCAGGGCTGGCGACTGTTCTAAGGAACATGGAGGTGTCTATATCCTACCCGACACAAGCAGACCAAGCAATAAAATGTATACATCCAAGTACAACTATAGTAAAAGAAAAACCACATCCTCTACGGAGGCGCAAGTCAATTAATTGCAAATTCCCATTTACAAAATCATAATAACTTATTGGACTTAGTTCAAGACATTATATTTGATCTGCTATCAATGTTAATTAATTTCATCATCACTACCATAAAATAACAACCATTTTTCATTTTATTTTACAATAACTACATAAAATGACCAACACCTTACATCTGATATGTTATCTATAACCATTATATTAACTTTACCGTAAAACTATAACAAAATCCACATTAACAGTTCCATAACCATTAGCATTAACATTAAATGTTTCATTACATAATCATTACCATAAAACAATAATAACATTAGCATTAACATTACCATAAGCATACGATCATCAATATTTTACATCGATCATTACCCTAAACATTAACATTTACTTTAAACATTATATTACATTAGTTTTATCATGAACAATAATAGCCTTGAAGGTTAGCATTACCCTAGATATTAGCTTCAACCTTAACATTCATTACATAATTGTACTGCACTTTTTCATAAGCACACTTCATGATACCTGTATTATTTACTGTATAAGGATATTTAATACATAATTGGTGATACTCGTACAACTCAACCATAATGAATAAATAAGGAGTCTGCACTATAATGGATCATATACATAATGTTTCACCACATAACATAATAAGGGTTAAAAGGAAGATATTTTATTTAAATTAAAAGAAGAAAAGGGAAACTAATTTAATGTTAATGAAACTACATTGCTTTCTGGTGCAGGAACCTTCCATTAGCTGTTCATCAACAAAAAAATCAAATCTGTAGGTGATTAAGGTGGAATGTTGCCTAAATTAAAAAGAGGTTGGGAACAAAAAGTGTGGGGACAAAGGGTTTCTTCCCTTAGCATTGGAGCTCATGAATGCCGACGACTTTCATAAAAGTGTGATATCTATTTGCCTATTGAATCAATCTAGGGCCGACTTCCTGAAGTAATTTAGGAGGATGTTGTGTTAATGCTGTAACATGATAGTTAACTTAAGGATGTTCTAGCCTGTAATAATAATCCAGCAACATCTCACGCATTCAATAAGATCACATATGCAGCGCTATTCTAAAATCTGGAAACACGATAATCCTTGCACAAATTATAAATTTAAAATTTCCTTGACATATTAGCAATGGAGAAGCACAATGAAGAAAACGATACATGAATGTACGCTTATGATCATGTCAAGCACGACTTCAACGCTAAGTTGACACAATCAGAGTTTTACCTAAGTGACCGACCAGTTCGCTACGGTTGTCTTAAGGGAGAGGACTGAGTTTAAATGAGAAAGGATCAGGGTGTAGAGAGGAAGATAACCCATCATGGATAACGCTGCCACGAAATCAACACAATCTAAAAGTGTGAAATTAACAACAGCTTGCCAGTAGTGAAATCGCATGCCAGTAACTAGATGAAAGGTCGATACGCAAGGGGCAACTGCTAGGAAAAGTGATTTCAAGCTATCAATGCATTTTCCAATTGTCAATACACCGTTAAATGGAGAATTTAACGGGATTGAACCTGTGATATCCTCTTTATTTCCAAACAATCTGACCATTATTCCATATGTGTGCATATGCCATAATATCAAACTATCAATGCATTTTCCAAAAGTCAATACACCGTTAAATGGAAAATTTAACTAGATTGAACCTGTGATATCCGCTTTATATCCAAACAATCTGACCATTATTCCATACGTGCATATGCCATAATGTCAAACTATCAATGCATTTTCCAAAAGTCAATACACGCATCTGGAATGAAATTCGAAAATTTCTTTATCTATTTAATGACAGAGGTGAAGAGATACGACTTTTAAATTAAAAAAAAAAACAAGGCGAAAGTTATGATTCGAGCATTGTTGGCAGAAGAAGACAGCCATACAACCACACCCAAATCATTTCGCCAATGAANAACTTACAATTGAGATTGCGAGGAATGAAACGCTGGCCCGAAATTGCCAGAAAGAAATCTCCAACTAATCTTAAGAAAAGAAAAAATGCCCTTACCCCTAGTACAAAATGAATCCAATTTAATAGTTTGACTTCATGCAATTCGCAACGGTGTTAACTATATGGCAGTTACAGATCGATTGCCAATCCAGTACCAATTCATAATTTTTCTTTTATCAAAAAAAGGGAAGAGGTAATAAGTAGATATCGGATGCCTACGAATTCGCCACTGAAATGCCCCCAAATATGTATTCAAAAATGCATTTAACTAATAGTGAGTGTCAAGACTGTAACACTACCATCCAAATTTTTAAATGCAGAAATGAAATGCTGGGGAAAATGCAGCCATTAAGAGTCACGCAGAAGCAAGGATCCCAACCAAGGAAAAGTAGAACCCCAACCAGAACATAGACCATATAATTTTGGGCATTCAACGAATGGGCAAAAGATCAAAACCAAATCATCCATTACTATTGTGTAGAGACAAAAATTTAGAGAAAAAGGGGCCATCAACAGTCACAGGGTTAAGTTGCGAGTGAGGTGATACAACACAGTGCGAGTTTAATCATCAAAATAAGAACGTAGAGATAAGAGCTTCACCATCAATTAAATTTCAAGGTAGTAAAATGCAGACAAGAAGGAATACACAGAAATGTCCAGCGAGTTCTAAACATGAATGAAAATGAGATAATACTATGTGTAAGAATGCTGACATCATTTATTATTCTTAATCAGATCCAAGCATAAATTCCTAGTGCACTCTATTCCACAAAATCATGAGCGTACCTTTGCCTTATCACCTGCCTCGAATGATGTTCGCGTGCTTCATGCTGCTTCGCTCGCTGATCGTCGATACCTCACCGGTACCTCCCAGCCAACGCTAGGGGTAATTTTCTTCCCCCTTAGCCCCCCGAGCCACAAAGGGGCCACACACTATCTATATGGTACGTCTAGCTCCCAGCTTGCCTCGCAAGGCCGAGCTACCACTCCTATCCGAGCTGGGAAATCCCAACTCCCCACAAGTAATCAGTCAAGTCACAATTCCGGCAACGTAACGTTACGCTAACAACCGATCCCCTTTATTCCTTCTCCTTCCTCTCTTTTATAGAGTTTTAGAACTTCTCAACTTTCCTCAAATCTCATTAAATTTGAGTTTTAAATAAAATCTTCTAAAAATCTCCTTCGTACAAGTGTCATTCATTCCCCACGGTTCTCCATTAACTATTTTTTTTAATTTATTAAATTGCCTCATTTCCCTCACCCATCTAGAGTTACTCCTATTTTTACTCCTAGGTGTCCCTAGATTCCCTTACATGTTTTAAATACTTTCCCTAAAATGATGTTGCTAATTTAGTTCAAATTAGAAGGTTATTTATTGCATAATCGTTACTAAGTTGACCTCGCTTTTTACCATAAGTTCCTTTCTTTCCCTTATTATGTTTCCTCCATTCCTTAGTTTCCTAATTTTTATTATTCCCTTCTTTCCCCTTTTTATTAGAGCCAAAATAGCAGTTGCGCAAATTAACCTCTTTTCCTTTTTAAAAATAATTTAATATCTTTTACACTTTCACAAGTTAAACAATTAAATTCTTCTTTACAATTTTAAATCCACTGATTTTAATTAAATTCTTATTCTCTTCATTTTACCCCAAAATTTTATGAAGACAAAACTATTACTTAAGTGCTTCTTAGTTTAATTTTTATTTTATTTTTATAAGGTATTTTTCTTAAGGGTAGACAAAATTTTACCCCTAGAGAAGTTTTAGACTTAAAACTTAGATTCTGAACTGGGCGGCATTTATTTAGGGAAGTTGTTTTTCTTTTTAAAAGTTCTTAATGTGTTAATTTTCTTAGGGCCATCTAGGTTTGTTCCTTTATCCCCATCATCGCAACATGCCCTTCAGGGTGCACTATGTTCTCCAAGGGTGCCACTCACCTCTAGTGTTTCGTTTATGTGACGTGCCCTTCAGGATGCACCACGTGCTCCAAGGGTGCCACTCACCACTTGACTGATTGGTAGACATCAATAACCCCTGGAGTCAACACTCCACTAGGTGAAATTGTGGAAGACTAAGGGATTCTAAGGAATAAGGCCCCCGCCCTATTGCACTCCCCTTAGAGTCATCATGAGTGACTGTCGCAGTCTGCTCTCACAACATTGTGGATCCTCTCGAACTAGGTAATCGTTAACCTACAGTTTGAGCCACGGCGGGAGTGCTAGTAGGCTGTGGTAGGGTTGTTGTCCACACCTCTCCCTCAACCTCTCTGGTAATCGTGTGTGGCCCCTTTACTCCATATGTGAGTCTGGTCGGCAAGCTATCGTCATCCTGCATCATCAACAATCATGTCAGAACATGTCCACATCGTATCATCAAATCAAATGTATTATCACAGTAAATAAATCAACCCAAATAGCACACTCCCTGACTCAATCCAGATTCCACGGGGTTCCATCGATGCCTCTGCATCCTCAAGGTCCAAAACCCTACACACTCAGTAAAATCGAGTCAAGAGAACCTGCCTATGTGAATGCAGAAAAACATCATGTCATCTATCATAACGCATCATAATCAAGGGCAAATGTTTTAATATCATGAAAGTTCGGATCAATTGCAAGCAAGTGTCCTCAAAGAATATGTTTTCTCAGTGCGCCAGAGCAGGATGTTACATACACCCCCTCTTGGTCTAAACTTTGTCTCAAAGTTTCATAGTATAAATGCCGAAATAAATGTATCACAGTATCATAAGTCTATCTATCAAACAAAAATGGAAACTGCCGGCGCATATCATATGCGTTCTCCTAGGTCGCTGAGTGTGGACTATAATTGTCCCACTGGACCTTAACCTGATCTACCGTTCGACATCGTAACTATCGAACGCGATGATCTAAGATGCAGACCGGCTCAACCGTGAGCGCTCCCTCGTCCGATACCTGCAAGGAACTCATGTTAATCACATGTGTAGGATCACTAATGTAATGTCTCAAAACAGATACATGAAAAACATTGCGCATACGCCTCAAAGAATCAGGTAAGGCTAGTCAATAGGCCACGTTCCCCTTTCTCTCCACAATCTCTAAAGGTCCCATGAACCAAGGAGAGAGTTTGGCTCCATTTCCAAACTTGATCAAACTCTTATGCAGTTTAACCTGCAAGAAGACTCGATTGCCGACCTCGTAACTATGGTTGACTCAGTGCGCATCGACATAACTCTTCTGTCGATCCTGAGCTTCTTTAATCCTTTGTCTTATGGTTTGCATTTGCTCTTCCATTTCTTGGATCGCTTCGGGTCCCACCAGGACCCTATCCTCAAGCTGATCCCAACTCAAGGGCATCCGACATGGTCACCCGTAAAGAAACTTGAAAGGCGCCATCTTAATGGTGCTATGGTAATTGTCGTTGTAAGTGAACTCTACTAGTGGCAATAATTCTTCCCAACGCTTTTGTTGATCCATCACATACATGTGCAACATGTCTTCCAAGGTTTGGTTCGTTCGTTTTGTCTGTCCGTTAGTCTCTGGGTGATACACAGTACTAAGGTTAAGTTGGGTTCCCAAGGCCTCTTGGAAACTCGTCCAAACTTGTCCAGTAAACACCAATCCTCGATCAGATAAAATTCTCTTAGGCACACCATGCAGCCTCACAATCTCACTGATGAACACTCTAGCAATGTCAGGTGCCTGATATGTTGTACACACAGGAATGAAGTGAGCACTCTTCGTCAGAGTGTCTACTACTACAAAAATCGAGTCATGTCTCCTTGTTGTCAGTGGAAATCCCACAATAAAATCCATCGAAATAACTTCCCATTTCGATTCCGAAATAGCATGCGGTTGTAGTAATCCTGCTGGGTGTCTATGTTCAGCCTTTACCTGCTGACATTCGAGACGTTTGGCCACATAGTTGACTATGTCATCCTTCAATCCCTTCTAGAAGAATAAGGGTTTAAGGTCTGCCCTCATCTTCGTGACTCCCGGGTGAGCCATGTAAACTGCTCTATGAGCCTCGCTCAGGATCAACATCCTCAACTCGTAGTTTGGTGGTACGTAAATCTGACTTCTAAACCTCAATAAACCATCGCTATCAAATGAAAATCCCTCATATCGTGGTACCATCATTATGTTTTGTCTGATAAAACCCTCGACCTCCTTGTACCATTCATCGTCACGCTCTAAAGTGAGAATCTTCTCACGTAGATTCGTCTGAAGAGGCATTGTTGAAAAGATGCATGGTCTCTGACTCAAAGCATCCGCCACTCGGTTCACTGTTCCCTTTATGTAAGTAATCTTAAAGTCGTATTCACTAAGAAATTCCGACCAACGCTGTTGTCACGTGTTTAGGTTGCTTTACGTAAAAATGTGTTGTAGTCCACAATGATCAGTCATTAGTTCAAATTTTCATCCAACAAGGTAGTGTCTCCAAACTTCAAGGCATATACGATGGCTAATAACTCCAAATCATGCGTCGCGTAGTTTTCCTCATACCTTCTCAGTTTCCTCAAAATGTAAGCAATCACTCATCCTTCTTGCATCAAGACCCCGCCTAAACCTTCCTTGGATGCATCTATGCATACCAAGAAGTCCGCATCCATGTCAGGGACCTTTAGTATCGATACTGTCGTCAACAACTCTTTAAGCCTCCGAAATACTTCCGTGCATTTCTCGGTCCAAACAAACTTCTTGTTTTTCTTCTGCAATTCTGTGATCGGATTTGCTATCTTCTAAAATTCCTCGACAAACTGCCGATAGTATCTTGCTAAACCCATAAAGCTACGCACTTCTGTGATATTCGTCGGTGCAGGCCATTCCATAATAGCCTCGTCCTTGGCTGGATCCACGACGATACCTTCATCGGAGATGACATGCCCTAAGTAGTGAATCCTCGATTGATAAAAAGATCATTTGGACAACTTCCCATACAAATTGTGCTCTCGCAGACACTGTAGTACCAAGCACAAGTGCTCGTCATGCTCCTCTGTCATCCGAGAGTAGATCAAAATATCGTCAATGAATACTTGAACGAACTTGTCCAAGTACTCGCGGAACACCACGTTCATCAAACTCATAAATACTCCTGGGGTGTTTGTCAGTCCAAACAGTAAAACAATAAACTCGTAATGTCCAAACCTCGTCTTAAAAGCGGTCTTAGGGACGTCATCCTCCTTGATCCGTAACCGGTGATACCCTGATCATAAATCGATCTCGGAGAACACCGTCACACCCTTCATTTGATCAAACAAATCATCAATTCTCGACAAGGGATATTGATTCTTGATCGTGGCCTTGTTCAGTTGATGGTAGTCGATGCAAAGCCTCCATGATCTGTCCTTCTTTCGTATGAAAATAACCGGTGCACCCCAAGGTGACACACTAGGACATATCAATCCCAGGGCCAACAACTCCTTCAGTTGCATTTTCAACTCTTGTAACTTCGGGGTGGACATTTGATAAGGCGTTCTTGCTATTGGTTCAGTCCCCGATTTTAAATCTATGGTAAATTCCAATTCTCTCTCTGGCAGCATCCCAGGTAACTCCTCTAGGAATACATCCGCAAACTCCTTCACCACCGGAAGGTGTTCTAGACCTTCTGCTACTCCCTTATCGTCTAATGCAAGGATCGCATAGAGCTTGTACCCCTTGCGCATACTCTTTCGTAACTGTAAGGAAGAGACGAACCTTAGGGAAACTCCCTAGTTCCGTCCTACAATCACATGTTTCTGTCCTTCGTCATCGACCAAGCTCAACCGTTTCGTCTTACAGTTGAGTATCGCCTCATGCGATTCCACCCAATCCATACCAATAATGACATCATAAGATCCTAAGATCATGACGTACAGGTTGGTCCTCATGACAAACTCTCCCAGGTTAAGGGCATAGTCTGTAACCTTTCCTCCAACCTTCTGTTTGGCTCCTGAAGCCATCTCTATGATTCTAAACTTGTCCTAATTGACTTCCTTTACCTTAATCCTTTTTAGTGCTGCACCAGAAATGAAACTCTCGGTAGCACCGAGATCAATCAAAATACTAAGGGTCTGGTTAGCAACAGTACCTGTCGTCTCGAGCACAGTCGACTGGTGCTCTGCTTGGCGGTTATTCACCGCTGCATGAATCTGATGGGCCTTGCCCATATCTCCCACTGTAGT
>SNQJ01S0015314.1:21489-44951 GCA_010110895.2 Picea sitchensis
TTTTTTTTTGTCTCTTCCTTATAATGTAATTTCTCCCTCAAACACGAGATCGAAATCGTTCTATGTTGGCCTTAAGGATTCAGATCTCTGTGCTACGATGTAGCGGTTTGCTGTGTCATATATTTTTGAATGCATATAACAGTTACTGTAGATTAAATCGAATGGATCGATGAGAAGATCACATAGAACAGTGAGGTATTAAATTACATGGATCGATGGGCATATCACGTGGAAAATCAACATGATATTTTCAAGTCTTATCTTTTTAAATATAATTTACTTCATTCTGGCTGTGTTGATTCTTCAGAACTGGAAATTGATCACCATTCTCTATCGATTAATACCCTAGATGAGCTTTAATGCGAGTAGAGATCTGCAAATATTCATATTCATCAGTAATGATCGAAAAAATTTCGAAGACCTGGCAGGGGTTCTTGCAATTAACCACGATGATAAATCATAAACGATCATACATTCCTCTCAGGGAATGAGGCCAGACTACGATGGAGAAATAATAATAAGCGACGACAACAAAGCAAGGCAAAGAGCGAGATGTATCTGACAGGGATGCAGATGACAGAGGAGGTCTGGCTCACATGCCTTACCCACACTCTTTCCACTAAAACTGAAGAAATCATGGGTCTTTTACTTAGATATTTCAAGGAAAGAAGTCTATTTTCAACCGTATTAATGGCCTTTTCATCCCCAGTTTGTCCCAAGTGCGCAATTGGACCAATGCTTTCTCAATGAATTATGCAACAAAGCCTGAAAATTGGGGAATTAAGGATTATAGAAGGTAGGTGCCCTCTTTGCTGGCTGATACAGGTGCAGCTGGAAGATAATGGGTTTCAACAGTTGCTTACACAAACCAAACCCCACTTTTATGGGGCTTTAATGGACATAGACACAGATACCTAGGTGTAGATTTCATATACAAAATTCATTTTGTGGGGCGGGGGCACACTGGAAAATTGTTTTTTTTGGTATTGACGGGGGCATTTGGAAGTTTAAGATGACATTTAGATTTCCTCCCAAGAGTATATCCAACAGCTCGCAAGCTAGATATATCAATAACTTGTGACTCAGCAGGGGCCCACCGAAGTGAACCTCTATCCTAGGGGTCGTCTACCCTTCCAACCTTGTCACAAGGGGCCAATATGAGCATCCCTACCCCCCGCCGGTTTTGAACTTGTGACCTCCCCAGAGATAACACATTTTCTTAACCATTGGGCCCACTCAGGTGCTAGAGAAGCATAACTTTGATATACACGAACCCATCTAAACTTAGGTCTGATATGCTCTTCCAGCCTTGTCACAACGGGCCAATATGAGCATCCCTACCCCCGCCGGTTTTGAACTTGTGACCTCCCCGAAGATAACACATGTTCTTAACCATTGGGCCCACTCAGGTGCTAGAGAAACATAACTTTGATATACACGAACCCATCTAAACTTAGGTCTGATATGCTCTGAGATTCCATATATGGAGTTCCATTATTTAATACGCCTTCCATTTGCGTGAACTCGAGATATGCATCTTTGAGCTTCACACCCTTGAGTTTCATATTAGAACGCGGTCTAGATGGGTTTGCACCAGTGTCCGTATTGTTGCACCCAATTCACCCTTATACACACATGAAGAGTTTATGGATAACCACCAACTGCACCTGGGCTGTAGAATGCACCTCATTTCTCTTGGTGCAACTTGGGGATCACAGGATACAATGACACAGAGATGTCTCCGACATACATTTTTTGGCAGTGTAGAATTTGAATAATGGGAGTTCAACTGCACTTGTTTGGGGTGTTGTTCTTCAATCCTGATGCAATCGCTGAGATATCCATTTTTAAGAGTTTTTATAATGCCACTGTTATTTGCGTGTTGTGACTTTTCATAGAAATGCATAAGCCGTGCTTCTGTGAACATGCTTGTCTTAATTCTATAGCACAAAATGTCAGCAGAAATCGAAAGAACAACAAGAGTGATTGGATGATACCATTCACATCCACATATTACTGTCCTTCCTTCACATATTGGTAAGAACCATGACAAGTAAAGTTCATTTATATGCTTCCCACTTTTCTTTTTAAAAATATTTAAAAAATAGAAGAAAGAAAAGAACTTGATGCTGTACTGTTCACTTTAAAACCTGTAACACAACTTTATCTATGATGAGTTATCTATAATCAACTAAATTTGTCTAACTACTGGAACTGATTAAATAATAACAATAAGAAGGCTAATCGGCCATTAGACAGATAAATTCCCAAGATGTTTCAAAATGGGAATTTACACCACCCTTTTACCATAGTATTTTGATTGTGTTTCCCTTAGCCATTTATCTAGCCAATATGTCACTTCTTTACGTTTACGTTTTCATATTGATGCTTTTTCTAATAGCAAGCCAAAACTGTGAGACCAAGAATAAATCTTGCACTTGGCACTCTTGGAAATTGGAGGTTAGAGCCTAAATGTTTGTACACTTGGAACCTTGGAATCTGGAGGATTCTAGTTTGAGGATTTTGGACTTTGATCAATGTGTTTTATGTGACCTTTTTTTTTTTTTTTTGCTTTTGAAGCTTCATCATACACTGAATTGGAACTGAATTGGAAGAGCTGCACATTTAGAAGAAATATTTTGAAGGTTGGGTAATTGTATGGAAATGGTTTTTTTTAAATAAATTGATTGATGAAATATTCTTTAGCATAAAATTTATATCCATTTTTTTTTATTAAAAACAAAAAAGTATAACCTTTCTTTTACCATGCAGGAAGATAAAAAGATGTAAAATGAAAAATTGTATTGTCAACCTATTTAGAGATTTGTCTCGTTTCTCTAGTGCAAGTGCACCTCAAATGCTAAAATACTTTAGAAAAAATGGCAAAAAATTAAGTTTTCCATGTACAGTAAACAATGAACACATATTCATGTCTCTGCCTAATCGAACCTGGAAAGCACAATTCACACATAAAGGAGCTATGCATGGAAGCAAAATATTTGCTCATGCAACATCTCATCTCATTTTTAATTATGATGATTATTGATGATCACTGATAGTTAAATTTTTAATTATTTTTGCACAAGTATCAGAAAACCCTAGAATGTTTCTTATCCCGAAAGGTGGGATATTCCATTTTCTAATTTCAAATTGCAGCATTACCAATTTAAATTTTAAATTTATCAATTTTTACTTTTCTTAAGTGCAAATATTTAAGCTCGTGATTAGAGAGTTTAGTTAGAAGAGTTTGGGTAATCAAAAGTATAAATGAAGTTTAATGTTGGAGTCCTATGTATGCCATTTTTTATACTTTAAAAATAAAACTTCCAAAGCAGAATTGAAAGCAAATGATTACATTGATTTCTGAACTTTAAAAAAAGTTTTTGAAAAACTTTGGAGATTTTTTTAAGAGTTAGTTAATGTTCATTAAATATAGAAAATGAAAATAGCTTGTGAATAAAATCATATCAAATCTTGAAAACTGGACACTATTCTAATAACAAATTTATATATATGAAAGATGAATAATAAATTTATATATATGAAAACTGTTGAGTACTATTTTAGAACTATTTTATTAGTTAATACATTAAATTTTTTTTGATAGAAAATTTAGAAATGACGAAGATGTGGATGTCACTCACTAATCTAATAGCCAATATATTAATATTTCTTGATGCCAAATTTGGAAATAATAAAATATGAATCAGGAAATAATAATAATAATCGAGAGCATGCTATCCGTGTGACTACGCCAATGTAGTCATTGGATTTTACATTTTAGAACTTGGGCTGTTGTATGACACACGTTATGGAGGTGTACATATTTTATATTTTTCATAAATATGTATTTTTCATTATTAAATTCATTTGAAAATATATATTTTTATTGAATTTATTATATTATTTTTTTGTGTGAGGAAGAGTGAAAAAGTATGATGAAGTGGGTTTTCAATATAATAAAAATAATTGGAAAAATAATAAAAGTGAGAGTTATGGAACACATAGAAATTAATAATTCTTAATAATTTATTATTCTTAAATGTTATGCTTCATGAGTTTTCGGAACATTTAGAAATGGGTAGAAATTTTGCCCAAATTTGCACCAAAGATTAAGTTGGGAGACAATATTATGTATTAAAAACATAAAAAATATTTTAGTTTTTATGTTTATTTTGGGTTTGAAGATAAACATACATGCATTAAAAGTTATTCATTTTTACAACTATAAAGTGAGTGTTATTGAGTTTTTTCATTTAGATAATTTTTGAAATAAAATTTAGGTGTAGTGTTTGTTTTATAGTGATATTTTGAATAAATATAATAAAATAGTTGTAATAAATTAGGTGTTTGTAGTAATTGAATATAAATGTTTGCATTTTAATTTAATAAAATCTATAATTGGAACTTATTAATACCAAAAATATAATTTTAATTTAAAGTACTCATTTTCTTGAAGTTGGAACTCCCAAAAAGCTCCCAAGTTCTCAAAAAATTTCTAATAAAAATAAGTTTAGGAGAAATGTTAATAAATTAAAGTTAAAAATTATTTCATAATTTTAAAATTAAAACATATTTAAAATAATCAAGATTTACTATATTTTTAATTCAATATTACAAATTTATTTATGCTTAATAATAAATTTAGATGATTTCAATATTTACTAATTTAAATAAAAAATACATAATCAAAATACACATTTATACCTATAAACATTCAATTATCAAAATATTTGATAATGTGAAGGGTGAAAACCCAAATGAATCATAACATCCATAAGTTGATGAGAAATTGTGATAGCAAGCTCACTTTTCCTATCATAATTGTTTGAATACATACACCTAGCAAATCCCCACTTGAGGGATATTCTTCATCATCCTCATTACTGGCTTGAAAATCCTCACTTGGAGGAAAATATTCATTATCCTCAACAGTACCTTGAAAATCCTCACTTGGAGGAAAATCATCATCACCAACATTGCTTCCCTTAAATTTCTCATTCGGGAAAGACTATCCAACATTGCCATAATCATCATCATTACTTTTAAAATCTCCACTTGGGGAGAATTCTTCATCATCCTCATTCGTGCCTTGAAAATCCCGACTTGGAGGAAAATCTTCATCAGTACCTTCAAAATCTTCACTTGGAGTAAATTCATCATCACCAACATTGTTATCTTTAAATTCCCCACTTGGGAAAGAGTGCCCACCATTGTCATAATCATATTCACTGCTTTTAAAATTTCCACTTGAGGGAAATTCTTTATTATATTCATTGGTGCTTTGGAAATCTTCATCGGTACCTTGAAACTCTTCACTTGGAGGAAAATTTTCATCCCAATCATTTAAACGTTGATCATAGTCTCCACTTTGACCTACATTTTGATTATTTTCATTACTATTAAACTGTTGAATAGATTTATCACCATCATATACCTCCTCTTCATCATCAATGCCTTCAAAGTCCTCTGATTTAGGACTTTCATGAGGAACATGTTGAATAAAATTGCTTGCACTATGATCAAACTTCTGACTAGCTAAAAAATACGATGCCTCATTCACATTACAAGCATTCCTATCACATATCCTAGGCCCAACAGAAGAGGTATGCAAACAATTTGTTGATGTCTCAGAAATAAAATCCTCTTTATTTGACGAAGCCATCCCTTCTCTCTAAGAACATAGAATGATACAAATGCTCACCCTCCCAATAACATTCTTATAACTTTTAGAATGATATTTTTCCTCTAAATCCTCCCCCCCTGCTCCCCGCCCCCCCAATTTTTTTTTTNAAATTATTCCCTCCAAAATTCCCCCCTCAATGTTTTCCCTCCAAAATTTCCCCCCAATTTTTTTCCCTTTATTATTTTCCCTTAAAAATTAAAAACAACTTTTACTCTTTTATTTCCTTATTCACATGTTAAATACAATGTTTCTCATGTTTATTTATCTATCCCACATTCATTAACATAACAATGATCCATATAATTTTAGGTATATATGTAGACAATATACCTAATTTTTATTTATCCCACATTCGTTATACTAACAATAATTTATATCATCTGTGTTATATATACACAATCTTGTTTTATCTTTTTACATTGTGTTATATCTTGGGCAGTATTCGTTAAAGGATTTGGAGCAAGCTACAAGGGAGAAACGTCAGCAAGCTACAAGGGAGAAACATCGAGAAGACATTCGAGGAGAATCTAGCATTTGAGAGGTTAGTTATTTTTAAATTCTTACCATTTACCAAAACAACAATTATAAGATCATCTTTGAATCACATAATAATTTTTCAAGTGAAAATTAAAAATCCTTAAATTTTTTTAGATGTTTTCTAAATTTTTCTAAAAAAATCCCAACTTTTAAAAAAAATTGAGACTTTTTTTCAAATTTTTTTAACAAAATCCTTAAGATTTTTTGAAAAAAAGAAGAAAGAAAAGTCAATTTTAGGTATAGTTTTGTAAAAAAATTTAGTTTATTTATTTATTTTTACTTAAATTTTTTTAATTTTGGCCCATGGTAGTTACTAGGCAATGCCCAGGGCTTGGCCGTGGGGGCTGGGGCGATGCCGGGCATCACCCTAGCCCGACCAGTGTCGTGGCCAAGCCATGGGCACACCCACGACTTGGCCATGGGGTTGGCCCCCCGTGGACAAGTCATGATCATGGGGGATAGGGTGATTCCCGACATCACCCCAGCTCCCCACGACCAAGGCACGGTCCCAACATAAGCCTAATAACTCAATGGGCCAATTTTTGTTTTTAAATTAGTTCTTATATTTAATGTTTTTTTTTTTAGTTTATAATAATGTAAAAGGCCTAATTTTATTTTTTTATCTTATAGGGAAAATGGCAGGAAATATATTTTCCATGAATATATCTGGATCACAACTTGCAATAATGACATCCAAAATTGCAACTAGAACCTCTATGAATGTTAGGCAACAAAATGATAGCATAACACCTGAGCTATCAAGGGCAATGAAGAATGTTAGAGAGTGAAAATCTGTGGAAGGTGGCAACAAACTGTAATATTTTTGGTTTGATAAAGATAAACAAGGCAACATGGAGATCATATATATTTGTATTGTGTCCAATTAGAACATGTGCAAGGAAATTATCAAACACTTGGCTTGTTACGAGATATATGTTTGGTTCCAACCACATATATTGTTTATGCGCTTGTCAAACAAGGATTAACTTATATCAAGTTTAGATATTGTTTCAAATTGAGCAATTATAACAAGAATGGATGTTTTTCAGAATTATGTGCATCCATCGTTGATGACATTGAGAAAGACAATGTAAGTTTTTTATTTTTATTTTTGTGTCGTTTATTATTTTTAGTATCATGGTAATGATTTAATTTTATTTAACATGAAAATGTTATATTTTATTTTTACAGGATTTTGCTTAACGACTTTCACATATGTTAGTGGGGATTTACTCTACAGAGAATAATATCATGGAAGTCATCAACGCTTTTCATATTGAAAAGACACGAGAAGGAAATAAAAAGAAACAGAAAGTAAAGAAGGTTGAACCTGCAAGAGTAGAAAGAGAAGAACATGAGAGAAGAAATAAAAATCCTCATTCTAGAAATCCTAAAAAGGTTACATTTGAAAATGAAGAAACTCCAAATGAATATTTTGTTGAGATCAGTCCCAATGCGTTTATCACTCCTTCTCACAAAAATAATAAATAAGATAAACAAAAAAGAGCAATGGTTAATGATGAGTCCATTCCTACTGATTATGAAGAAATCATTGATCTAGATGAAACAAATTTAAATCATAAGAGGAAGAAAACAAATGTTGATGATGTTCAAGAAGGCATCGTTAGCTCGGAGTATTATAGTGAAAGTCCTAAAGGTAGCAGAGAAATAATAACACCAGGTGCTGATCTAGAGGACAGTATTATGAAACAACACAAAATTCCATTCAAAATAGAATGAGGACGACGAACTTAGTTGATGATGGCCACACATTTCATCTGAATGTGAAACAACTTTATAAACCCACAGAAGGGAAAGAAAAATATCAAATTAGAAAACTGCATCATTTGCATATTCACAATTTGAAAGCATTGATTAGGTACAATTCATATGCACATTTGGTTGACTACCTAGTTCTTGTTGACCCAATGGAAGTTCCTACGAGGGAAGAATTTGATAGATCAAAATGTTTTGACTACAAATATTATGTGATTGGAGGAAATCATTCTGCAGAGGCTAGAAGAGAATTGATACAAGAATAATCCAATAATTCTCTTTTTGAGACAGTCAAATGCATAATTTATGCTGGTTTAACATATTCAAAAGAAAATTTATTGGCATGGGATCATAACACAGACAATGAGTACAAAATGTCTATGACTTTCATTCAAGGGGTGAGATTTATCTATAATGAGTTTTCTAAAATATGTCGTGGGGAGAGATCAAATGTTGATGTCAAGTTTCAGAAGCAATGTCGTATGGAAATAAGATTCTCACTTGATGATGAAAATACAAAAGAAAAAATTCGCAAAGGAAGTGATATATTTAGAGCTGTGGATAACAATTTTAAATTTGGATTTAGAACTGGACATATATGAGATTTGATAGATGAGATCTTCACCCTATGGGAAAATATTAGTATAAAAAATAAGAGAGTTTAGAAGGTTAAACCATTGATATGTGGCACAAGTAAGACATGTTCTGACATAAAAATCTTCTAGATGATATGACTATAACACCTTGGAGATCAATACAAGGAGTGAAGGATGATAAATTTATCATAACTATATTATCACATGTTAGGTTAGGAGAATTGTCAACGGAAGAAATGTGTGATGAATTTAAAAAGTAAGTTTGTTGAGTTATTTTTATTTATGTTAGGACAAGAAAATTGATTTTTTCAGTTTAACATATCAATGGTCTAAGTATTTTGTTATATATATCATTATAGCATTAATTTTTTATTTATTTAGTCACAAGGTGTATATGAGAATACGAGAGGAAATGGTCAAGATGTTGAATTAAGAAAGTTGGGATGAGGTTAAACTCAACTATCGAGATTAAGGTCTTCAACAGTATTGAAATAATTTTTTGTTGCATTCAAATAGATATATTGATTTATTACATTCATATTATTCGTTTGTAAGTTAATTTATTTCTATTTTAATATTTATAGATATATAACTATATGTTTGTTTGTTTCATTAAAGATTCCAAAGAAGAATGGAGATGGAGTACTTGAAACTTTCAAAAGTTTAATTCAAAAAGCCAAGTTTGAAAGAGAAAGAAAGAGACATGTTCAAAATGTTCAACTTGATGACACCCTTGATCACTACATTTGGAATGAGCTCGACACTGTTCAATATAAAGTGATATTAGGTGATTGTGAACAACTTGCAAATATTGTTCCTAAAAATGAATACTCCCTAGTTATTGCAGATATTCCTCATGGTTATAATATCCAAAACATTGGATATGATACTGAGCCTTATACTTACCAAGCTTTCAATAAAGTGGTTATGGGATTTATGAAAGTTACAACATCATCATTTTAGAGATTTCTAGTATTTCATTCAGACACACAACAAGGGTTAGTGCAATCAAACTTCAAGGGGAAAGAAAAGACAAGGATGCAGTTTATTTGGTAAGATATTGAAAGTGTATGTTTAGCAATTAAGATTAGAAAACAATTTTATTAATTCACAAGTTAATTGAATTTGCACTTATTTATGTTACAGACACAAGCCTAATATTCAGAGCTCCAATAGAGAATTATTTAAATGTGATTTAGAGAGTATACATCTTGCAACCTGGACAAAAGACGAATCTTATAATTCTATTCTTGTCAATGCAAAGGATGGAGAGACTCCTAATAGTATATTGGTATACAATGTTGTGGTTAGAAAGATAACATATGCGGAAAAAGATTTGAAAGGAGAGATGGTTAACATTTATCAAAAACCACAAGCATTAAGTAATTATCTTATAAATACATTTTCAAATGAAGGACATTGAGTTTTGGATTTGTTCTCGGTTTCAAGTAAGAATTATGATCTAATATTTACTTCAATCTTATATTATTTTTAATTTATGTCTTTTTACAGTATCTAACTTCATTATTTATTATGTATTTGGTGGTTAGGTACAACATTAGCATGTTGCTTATAGAAAGGAAGGAATTGCATAACCATTGAAAGTGACCCAATTCAGTGCAATTTTATTCAACAAAAAATTACTACTATTCCAACTCTTCTAGATGAAATGAAAGAAGTTGGCTTGAGGAAATGAGATTTTAGTGAATCAAAGGTGGCAAAATTGTCAAAGGAACCTCAAGTACCATTATGAGGAATGATTGGAAAGGATCACTTTGGAGAACTTGCGGATATAAAAGAGCCAATGGAAGAACAAAATGACGTCGAAGAAGATGATAATGTGTCTGTTGAGAATGATGAATTTGGGATATATGATATTGTTGATTAGTTTTAATATTCCCTTGAAGACAATGGTCAATTTTGCAAATTTTTGACGAGCTATAGCTGTAATGTTTTGACTTTCATATTTTAAAATAAGAATAAAGATGTATCTATTGTTGTTTTGTGATGAATATTTTTATTGCTTTCTTTTTCATTTTATTTGTATGTGAATCACTATACATTAGAAAATTCAGTGTCATCATTGTGAACACTCCACCTCAATTGGTACTTCACATATTTTAAATGCACCATAGTTATTTTTCAATTTTTCTAATTCAATTATTGAAAATCATGAAATTTAACTCCTCTGCTCAAATTTATTGCTCACATCTCGTCAATGTAAAATATGGACAATGAATGCAAATCATTACAACAATATCTTCTTCATGAGTTGCGAGAAGCTCCTCTAGTTATGGTGTTGTCTCATATGACGTGCCTTAAAGTGTGTACCATATTGCATTGAATTCCATTACGCAGAATTTAAATTAGGAGTCCACTCACAATCATTCCACGTGTATCACTCCATGGGCATAGTTTGTTGGAATATACACTAATACTGAGAGGAGGGGTGAATCAATATTAAACATATTTTTCAATTTTTCTCTTTACCACTCTAACTGGTCATTACATGATTAATCATAAACAATGTAGAGAATTAGCCACAAAGATCAATACAAAGGGATAGTACACATATATTTAACGTGGAAACTCAAATGGGAGAGAAAAACACATAAATTTATTTTATACAAACTTGTAGGCACCAACTTACTATTTCAATGTTTGTAGGAACCAACATGTTGGAGACACCCATCTCCTTGACTAAGCACCCACTCAACAATATTATTTGTAGGCACCAACCTACATGAAACACTAATCCCCTTGGCTGAGATCCAACCCAACTATATTTGCAGGCACCAACCTGTAGCTGCAGTATTTGCAGGAACCAACCTGTAAGGGACACCAATCCCCTCCCTTGCACCACCCTTCCACCCTAAGTACTTATGTTCCTTTTTTTACTTCACAATATTCTATTGACTCCAGGATGCTTCATTTCCTAGGTGCTCGAACCTCAGATCATATTCGTCACTTCCAATCTTTCTCGTGGGTCTCAAAACCAGTGCTTTCCAATTCTCGCACAATTTCTCTCACACCTAAGAGCCTCAGACTCACATAGCTCAATCTACCCCTTTCGATTAACTCTTGTTAGGGTTCTAACCCGCACATAGGTAGAAAAATATATTCAGATGTAATAAAGGTCAATATTAATAAGGCCTTTCAATAAAATAGAATAAGGCGGATGTAAGCCTTCTCTATGAGAACACGGAATGATACAAATGTTCCCCCTCCCAATGACATTCTTATAACTTCCATATTGATATTTTCCCTCTAAACTGCACTTCCCACAATTTTGTTTTCCCCCAACCCCCAAAAAAAAAAATATTTCCCGTAATTTCACCAATGCTTTCTCAATGAATTATGCAACAAAGCCTGAAAATTGGGGAATTAAGGATTATAGAAGGTAGGTGCCCTCTTTGCTGGCTGATACAGGTGCAGCTGGAAGATAATGGGTTTCAACAGTTGCTTACACAAACCAAACCCCGCTTTTATGGGGCTTTAATGGACATAGACACAGATTTCTAGGTGTAGATTTCATATGGAAAATTCATTTTGTGGTGCGGGGGGCACACTGGAAAATTGTTTTTTTGGGTATTTACTGGGGCATTTGGAAGTTTAAGATGACATTTAGATTTTAAGAGAAGCATAACTTTGATATACACGGACCCATCTAAACCCAGGTCTGATAGCTGATCTCCTCGAACAGCTTGTCAGGGGCCTCCTCTGTCAGAGATGTGAAGCTTGACTTATCAGACTCTTGTCTCATGCACTATCTCCTCTTGCCATCTGGTCTTCTGGTTTCTGCTACTCTCAACAGAACCAATATCGTCGGGTTAACCGCTTTACTCTATCTGAACTATGAACCCCACCACCTGGAGTCCACCAGGCTTTTGCAGTTTTATGTGAACCCTATAACCGGCTTTCCACGACCCTCTGCACCTACCACTACCTTATAGAGGCCTCCTGCCTTCGCGTGACTTACTACCAGTGCTCGGTCGTCGCTTTATACTAGACAACCAGTGAACCTTATTATCTGGATGGGTGAACTATATCAGACAGTACCAAGGAACATCGAGTGCAAATACAGGCAAATAAGCAAAATCATAATGAGCGCATGTTACAGAGACAATGAGTAAAACTCCAGAGATAAACACATATATGCAGAAGACTTGTTTTATATTAAATCAGAGCATAACCCATGGGTATTACAAGCTTTGTGTCAGATTCACAGACTGAGAGCAGTATGCTCTTCGCTCACTAAACTTAATTACAAACTCTGGACTCAAAGAAAGACGCTAAGCTGCAGACAGAAGGGAAGCTTAGAGACTCAGACTGACTTCTAACAACTCTCATCCACTAACTCTGACCCTCAGAATGAGCTCTCATCCTTCCTTTATACAAATTTGTGAAGGAAGAGTCATCATGAAGAAAATACTCGAATAGACAAGTGGCCCAATGTGTCTGCCACTGAATCTTTACTTTTAGGATTTGGTGGTAGCGATCGTGCAAGATCCTTCGACCAAATCATAAATTTATTTCATATCTACCGAAAGTAAATAGAACAGTAGATCTGACGGGGTAGTCGTGCAAGATTCCCCGACCAGAGGACAGACAAATATGACATAAAGCAGAGCATCTTGGAAATGTGGGTCAAACCGCACCAAAAGTCGGAGAAGTGCTCCGAGTTTCCAAGATTCCCATTATTAAAAAAGGACAATAATTACAAAGTGGAGGTTGAATACGGTAACCCACAGAACTCGAATGGCACCACTGTCGGCCATTTAGACATGAATTCTCGTGATTACACTGTGGAGTTAGTTACGTCAACCCACAGAAACCGACTAGCTCCTACTAGTAATAGGACAATAATTATTCCATCGGATAATCATGGAAGTGACAGAATCTATAAGGGTCCCAGTACTGAGTGTATACTTCTCTGTAGAGTGTTGGGTCTTCATCACCGTCTTCATCTTGTTGGAGCACATATTTGGTTATGATAATCCATGGATGTCTTTCCCTTATAAACAACATTTTATATTCTTCTTCGGAATAGAGATCATTGATGTTTTGTAGGCTCTTGTTTGGAAAGAGGAACATTCGAGCTGTTTCTGTTACTTCAGGATCTATTCCAGTTGGGTTTAACCCATATTTTTGCCACCAATCTGCTAACCAATCAGGTTCAGGAAAATTAATGAAAGATATAGAGAATTTAATCATGCAATAATAATACTTGTATCTATCTGTCCAAAGACAGACGTTGTACCACATTGCTTTGTATTGTTCATAGTTTATATTGAACAATCTTTCATCAGGGTCCTGATTTGGCCAAGATTGCAAAGTTCTCATTCTATTGATTTGGAAGAAATTCCAAGCCAGATTTTCATCCCATGTTTGGGTTTGCTGGTCAAACCATTATCTGTTAGCGGATCTTATTCTGCTAAGATCACCCATTTCTACCAATTTTTGTCTGGATGCAATTGTTGAAGCATGATGCATTCTTCCAATCATGTGTTGGGGAGGGATTACATGAATGCTAGTATTTCTTGAAAATCCTGGTAATCCAAACTCAATTCCTTCAGACGATCTTAGTTGCCACCCTGGTATCCAATGTTCTTTATATACTTCCCATGGGGTATTGTCATCCATATAATGAGTGACTGGGCCATTTCTTTGATCATCCCATGCATTTATAATGACCATGCCTTTTTTACAGTAGGCAATCTGAGCATGAGATTTTGAGATAAACGATAGTTCTATCCTTTTAGGAGGATAGCCTTCAATGCTTGGGAGAGTAATGAAATATCCTGGTTCTCCTGAAGAGTTTTTGTAAGAACCATGGGGTTCAACTGCAGACAAAAAAGGCGTGCCAAGAATGCAGTCTACTGGTAATTCAGAGATCATATATTTCATTCCTAAAGCATATTCTCCAAACAACAAAATGCCTTTAGGAATCTCAAAATTGAAAGCAGTATTTACATTTCCTAGTCCAATAGCAGAACCACAACTAGGAAGCCAATATTTAGCAGGGATCAAATCTTTATTAATCAGATTCATATTAGACCCAGTGTCTAAGAGTGTATCCAACATGAATATTTCTCTGTTTATTTCTAATTTGACCCTGACACAGTATTTCTGATATCTGATAGGTATGATTTTCATACCTGTGAGTCCTTGCATTTGGGCTACTGTTTGCCCTTGTATTATTTTCTTTGGACTTTCAAAAGGAGCATCTTTTAATGGTGGAGGAATAGAGTTTAACCTTTCTTTTAATTCTCTGATTTCTTGTCTAGCCCAAGAATCAATTTTGAAGCTATATTCAGCTTCTTCCTCCATATTTTTGATTTTTCCTTTCAATTCAGAAATCTCCTTTTTCAGTAAGAGTACCTCTTTGGCTAAATCAGTTACAAAGACATTATGTAGTTTGGCCGAGCTCTGTTAAACTTGATAAAAGTCTTTGTATTCTTGTCAAATGAGGCATCAATGAACAAAGGTTCTCTTCTAGGAGACTCAACATTCTTGTTCCTTTGTTCAGTTTTAACAGCTTTTACAAAAGTATCAAGAAGAGACTTTTTCATATCTCCTTCAGGTAGGGCCTTGATTTGGGCCAACATCTGTGCTTCTTGATCTCCTGTATCTAGGAACATACAAAATTTTAGTTTTTGCTTGGTTTCTGGCTCTGATTTAGAATCAGAACTGTTTGTACTACTTTTGCAAGAACAAAAATTTGGATTTCTGCAATTGCAATCCTGATTGATTAATATTTCTTCTTTTGAGGTGTATTGAAACTCAGAAGTACTATCAGAATCAGAGCAACATCCTTCTTGGAGGAGATGAACTTCTTCTCTTTTAGGAAAAGGATGATAAGGGCATTGATTAGTTTCATGGTCATTGGCTCCACATCTGTTGCAATGTGTTCTTTGAGCCAATTGTCTTTTTTCTTGAGCCTCTTTAGCCTTTTGTTCTGAGAATTTTCCTTTGGATTTTCTAGAGGCTATGTTTTCAGGGCAGTTATAAGATTGGTGTCCTGATTTTTCACATATCCAACAACGAGCTTGTTGTCTAGCCTGATGAGTATGAGTTTTCAGCTTGATATCCTCAGGCTCATAGTAATGAGTTCTAGGCTGATATTTATATTTGTATTTGGATTTTTTCCCTTTTTCTTCTCTATATTCCCTTGTCTTTTTTCTTTTCTTTCTGGTTGAATTTGTGATATATAAGCCATATTTTTCACAAATAGATTTCTGATCAGGGAGATAGGTGGATTTTTATACAGAATTTTGGACTTTCATACTGGTACAAAGTCCAATTAAGGATTTAGTGATTAGGGAGTAGATTTCTCCCCATGTGTACAACTCATAAGGAAGTTTAAACACTTCCTGCATTTTCAAGTATTCAACAAATTTACTTGGTATTGCTGCCAAGTATACCTGTTTCCAGAGGAGGTTTTGACTGTCTTGAACCTCAAATATTCTCTGTGTCCATTCCATATGAAATTATTCATATTCTGACATCTTCCTGCACTTCATATTCATGAGAATTATCTCATGTTTATCAACAATTTCAGCTTCTATACCACACTAGTGCTCAAGAATTGCAGTAGTAAGAGCACCGATCATGTTATTTTGGGGAGATCCATTAGTATGAACACAATATCTCCTTGTTCATCTCTCAGAACTTCAGCCTCCATTTTGGCAATCATTGCAGGGGAAGAAATTACTTCCCACCATTTGCTGAGAGTGCCTGTAAAGCACTGGATAATAGTTTTGCATGCCTCAATTTCTGTTTTTCCCTTCATGCACATAATCTTATAGGAGACATACATCCTATCAATCATTTGTCTAATTTGTGCTATAGATAAATTGTCAATGTTCCATTCCTGGAACCAATCTTCAACAAATGTCTGTGTTTCTGGAAGTCTGCCTTTCCCAATTAAATTTGGGGCTGATGGTCTAGTGGTATGGTGTGGAAGGTTTTTCGTAACCAGGATTTTGGACAGTCACTAGGGAATGGTGGTCTCTTGAAGAAGATTCTGGTTTTTCTTCTTCTGGGAAATGATGTGGAAATTTTTTCTGAATTACTGTCTCAGAGGGTTTATATACAAGAGACAATATAGAGATTTGTGAGGCTGGAAGGATGAACGAGTCAGGGATAGGCTTATCGGGGTGGCTATCATTCTGTCTTATTTCTGTCAAAGTCTTTCCTATATTAGAGAAAGCATGTCCTAATCCTTCCATCATTTCTTCATGGTTTCTTGTGGACTCTCTAGATCTATAAGAGATTTCAGTCAGAGCAGAGTCCATCTTTTCTTTTACTTCTGTGACCTTATCCTGTATTTGATCAACAGATTGCACAATAGTGTTTGTAGATACTTGCAGATCTACAATTTCGCTTTTCCGAGCATAATCATTGGTCACAAAGGTGTGGGTGGCCATGCCTCTTAAGGTAGTGTTGGTCCAATTGATTTGTTCAGAGACTGACTGGACTCTTTTATCAATTCCTGATAACTGGATGGCCTCTTCAGAAAGCAGTACGAGAACTGCTTTAACTTGTCTGTTATTGTCCTCTAGGACAATACATTTGAAGGGTGGAAAAGTGGAGTTAGATTCTATAGTATGCCCGTCAATGCTTTTCCACTTATGTTTAGGAGAAATCTTAGAGGTTTCTCCCATCATTTGTACTACAACCTTTTGGTTTAATTTCCTCCATTCAAAGAAGGAAATCCATGAGTTATTTTCAGATATATATTTCTGCCAATCTCTAGAAAGTTTGAGTTTTTCAGAATCTGACACGGCTGTATTAAATTCACTTGTTTCGGGATTTGTAAATAAATCCCAGTTCAACATTCTTTTGATCCATTCTTCATTGATTGATCCCTTTTGGCATCCTCTCATGACTGTATGAAATTTGTGGATTTCATCTATAGAGGGTCTTGAAATGTCATTGGGTAAGGGATTAGAGAATCTACAGTTTGGTATAACTGTATCACACTGTTCTATGTACCCTAACCCATATCTTGGAGTGCCAGGAGGTCTCATGCCCTTATATATGTCTTGGATTCTAGGATCTAATGTTTCTATGGTGGGCATGTAATGGATCATTAAGCAGAAAGCAGGTTTAGAAGTAGAAACAATACTATCTACAGTGTTATACACAGAGCGATAAAAAACAGAGGAATCCATAGTAGTAGATTTTACTATTTCTGCACAGAAAAGCAGGGCGTTTAATCTTAGTCCTCTGCTCCGGAGAGAGAGAATGTCAGATAGGCTCCTGGCCGACTGCTCAGGTAGAAACTAGTAATCTCTATTAGGAGGACACACAGGAAACAGATGACACAAACTATAAAACACTGAGCGAATAACATATATCATAATGAGTTCTGATATCATACCCAGGGAAAAATGAGGTCGTGTGGCTTTGATAACATATATGGAGTTCCATTATTTAATACGCCCTCCATTTGCGTGAACTCGAGATATGCATCTTTGAGCTTCACACCCTTGAGTTTCATATTAGAACCCAGTCTAGATGGGTTTGCACCAGTGTCTGTATTGTTGCACCCAATTCACCCTTATACACACATGAAGAGTTTATGGATAACCACCAACTGCACCTGGGCTGTAGAATGCACCTCATTTATGGATAACCACCAACTGCACCTGGGCTGTAGAATGCACCTCATTTCTTTTGGTGCAACTTGGGGATCACATGATACAATGACACAGAGATGTGTCTGACATAATTTTTTGGCAGTGTAGAATTTGAATAATGGGAGTTCAACTGCACTTGTTTGGGGTGTTGTTCCTCAATCCTGATGCAATCACTGAGATATCCATTTTTAAGAGTTTTTATAATGCCACTGTTATTTGCGTGTTGTGACTTTTCATAGAAATGCATAAGCCGTGCTTCTGTGAACATGCTTGTCTTAATTCTATAGCACAAAATGTCAGTAGAAATCGAAAGAACAACAAGAGTGATTGGATGATACCATTCACATCTACATATTACTGTCCTTCCTTCACATATTGGTAAGAACCATGACAAGTAAAGTTCATTTATATGCTTCCCACTTTGCTTTTTAAAAATAATTAAAAAATAGAAGAAAGAAAAGAACTTGATGTTGTATTGTTCACTTTAGAACCTGTAACACAACTTTATCTATGATGAGTTATTTATAATCAACTAATTTTTTCTAACTACTGGAACTGATTAAATAATAACAGTAGGAAGGCTAATCGGCCATTAGATAGATAAATTCCCAAGATGTCTCAAAATGGGAATTTACACCACCCTTTTACCATAGTTTGATTCCCTGGAGTGTCACAGTCATCCTTGTGTATTTTGATGAGCAAGATCGTGTTTCCCTTAGCCATTTATCTAGCCAATATGTCACTTCTTTACATTTTCATATTGATGCTTTTTCTAATAGCAAGCCAAAACGGTGAGACCAAGAATAAATCTTACACTTGGCACTCTTGGAAATTGGAGGTTTGAGCCTAAATGTTTGTACACTTGGAACCTTGGAATCTGGAGGATTCTAGTTTGAGGATTTTGGACTTTGATCCATGTGTTTTCTGTGACTTTCACACTTTTTTTTTTTTTGTTGTTGCTTTTGAAGCTTCATCTAAGCATATATACACTGAATTGGAAGAGTTGCACATTTAGAAGAAATATTTTCAATGTTGGGTAATTGTATGGAAATGGTTTTTCTCAAGTAAATTGATTGATGAAATATTCTTTAACATAAAATCCATATCCTTTTTTTTTTGGATTAAAAACAAAAAAGTATAACCTCTTTTACCATGTAGGAAGATAAAAAAATGTAAAATGACAAATTGTGTTGTCAACCTATTTAGAGATTTGTCTCCTTTCTCGAGTGTAAGTGCACCTCAAATGCTAGAATACTTTAGGAAAAATGGCAAAAAATTAAGTTTTCCATGTACACTAAACAAGCTTAATCGAACCTGGAAAGCACAATTCACACATAAAGGAGCTATGCAGGGAAGCAAAATATTTGCTCATGCAACATCTCATTTTTAATTATGATGATTATTGATGATCACTAATAGTTAAATTTTTTAATTATTCTTGCACAAGTATCAAAAAACCCTAGAATGTTTCTTATCCCGAAAGGTGGGATATTCCATTTTCTAATTTCAAATTGCAGCATTACCAATTTAAATTTTAAATTTATCAATTTTTACTTTTCTTAAGTGCAAATATTTAAGCTCGTGATTAGAGAGTTTAGTTAGAAGAGTTTGGGTAATCAAAAGTATAAATGAAGTTCAATGTTGGAATCCTATGTATGCCATTTTTTATACTTTAAAAATAAAACTTCCAAAGCAGAATTGAAAGCAAATGATGATTACATTGATTTCTGAACTTTAGAAAAAGTTTTTGAAAAACTTTCGAGATTTTTTAAGAGTTAGTTAATGTTCATTCTATTTTAGAACTATTTTATTAGTCAATACATTAAATTTTTTTTGATAGAAAATTTAGAAATAAAGAAGATGTGGATGTTACTCACTAATCTAATAGCCAATACATTAATATTTCTTGATGCCAAATTTGGAAATAATAAAATATGAATCGGGAAATTCTAATATTGCCATGGATTCAAATCATTTAGCCATAAATACCAATAAGCTCTGGAGTACTGATATCTAGGTTGGTGGGGGCATGAACTACTTGCTAAACATATTAAGACAAGTCGAGTCATTGCTCTTATTCCAACTTGCTCCACTTTCTCAGGCTTCGTCTTCGATTTCCACAATTGTAGACCTATACAGTGCATTAGATGACCTATTCAACAATATGAGCTGGAATTAACGAGCTTTAATTATTTGCAAGATGTATAGAATATTCTTATTTGTGAAGAGTTATTTCTTATAAACAATCAACAACATCTATTTCTATAGATTCTATGTTTCGCTGTTTGTTTCATAAAAACACCCATTGAAACTACTACTACCATAGCTCTACAACTCTCAGCTTTCTAAAAACTTGCATTCCACATACATAACACCGCATTAGTAGTCCCGTGCAAAAGAAACTTGCGGATGGGAGGGTCTCCTAACCTGAATAGGGATGCACTAAATATGGTTGAGAAGATAAAAAATGAGGATCTTCATCGTGCCCACCAACACCTTGTTTCATTTCCCGACACATGGTCTCATTGTAACAACTATGTGTAAGCCATGCCATAAATAGTACAGATTTAAAAATGATTTTTTAATTGATGATGTGAACTTATGTGACCGCAAAATATTTCATGGATACTGTGCATTTTAGGTTTTCGAGTGTTTTGGAACTCTTTCGAAACCCAAAAACCTTTGAATCTTACTAAAACTTTGACACGATACTCAATACTTTTAATTTAAAAATAATCCTAATTGTTGCTTAACTAATTTATCTTTTCCCAAAGAAGGTGACATGTTATCTTTAGAAATTGTCTAGTTAATCTAAGGGTTAAATCTCATGCAAGAGATATATTAAATTAAAGATAGATTAGTAGGATCCTTGTGATAAAATCAGTTTAGAGAATTTAATAATTTATCATAGTTTAGATACGTTAATATTGATATGCATATCCAAATTTTTTGTAAAAAGAATTAAACTTAAAAGAATCCATGCAATATTTATATTCCATGATTAAAATGGTAGGTCCTAATTTGGGAAAGTATATGGTAAAGTGTGAGTATTTCTTATGAGTTAGTTAATGGTAAATAAATTCTTATAAATAGTTTTTAGATTGATTTCAAGTCTAGTTAAGATTGATGAATTTTTTAGTAACACTTGTATAACTAATCACTTTGTAGATGTTAACTGAACGTTAATTTTCAGATATAACTAATCATGCTGTAGTAAGTTAAAGATTAAGTGTGAGAACATAATAGTAATAGTAATTGGATTTTACATTTTAGAACTTGGGCTGTTGTATGAGAGAGGTTATGGAGGTGTACATATTTTATATTTTTTAAATTAAACTTTTGATTTTTAAGAAGAAAATATGTATTTTTCATTAATTAATTCATTTGAAAATATATATTTTTATTGAATCTATTATATTATTTTTTTTGTGTGAAGAAGAGTGAAAAAAAGTATGATGAAGTGGGTTTTCAACACAATAAAAATAATTGGAAAAATAATAAAAGTGAGAGTCATGGAACACATAGAAATTAATAATTTTTAATAATTTATTGTTCTGAGATGTTATGCTTCATGAGTTTTCGGAACATTCAGAAATGAGTAGAAATTTTGCCCAAATTTACACCAAAGATTAAGTTGGGAGACAATATTATGTATTAAGAACATAAAAAACATTTTAGTTTTCATGTTTATTTTGGGTTTGAAGATAAACATACATGCATTAAAAGTTATTCATTTTTACAAGTATAAAATGAGTGTTATTGAGTTTTTTCATTTAAATAATTTTTGAAATAAAATTTAAGTGTAGTGTTTGTTTTATAGTGATATTTTGAATAAATATAATAAAATAGTTGTAATAAATTAGGTGTTTGTAGTAATTGAATATAAATGTTTGCATTTTAATTTAATAAAATCTATAATTGGAACTTATTAAGATCAAAAATATAATTTTAATTTAAAGTACCAATTTTCTTGAAGTTGGAACTCCCCCAAAAAAACTCCAAGTTCTCAAAAAATTTCTAATAAAAATGAGTTTAGGAGAAATGTTAATAAAATAAAATTAAAAATTATTTCATAATTTTAAAATTAAAACATATTTAAAATAATTAAGATTTACTATATTTTTAATTCAATATTACAAATTTATTTATGCTTAATAATAAATTTAGATGATTTCAATATTTACTAATTTAAATAAAAAATACATGATCAAAATACACATTTATACCTATAAACATTCAATTATCAAAATATTTGATAACCTGAAGGGTGAAAACCCAAATGAATCATAACATCCATAAGTTGATGATAAATTATGATAGCAAGCTCACTTTTCCTATCATAATTGTTTGAATACATACACCTAGTAAATCCCCACTTGAGAGATATTCTTCATCATCCTCATTATTGGCTTGAAAATCCTCACTTGGAGGAAAATATTCATTATCCTCAACAGTACCTTGAAAATCCTCACTTGGAGGAAAATCATCATCACCAACATTGCTTCCCTTAAATTTCTCATTCGGGAAAGACTATCCAACATTACCATAATCATCATCATTACTTTTAAAATCTCTACTTGGGGAGAATTCTTCATCATCCTCATTCGTGCCTTGGAAATCCTAACTTGGAGGAAAATCTTCATCAGTACCTTCAAAATCCTCACTTGGAGGAAATTCATCATCACCAACATTGTTGTCTTTAAATTCCCCACTTGGGAAAGAGTGTCCACCATTGTCATAATCATCTTCACTGCTTTTAAAATTTCCACTTGAGGGAAATTCTTTATTATATTCATTGGTGCTTTGGAAATCTTCATCGGTACCTTGAAACTCTTCACTTTGAGGAAAATTTTCATCCCAATCATTTAAACATGGATCATAGTCTCCACTTTGACCTACATTTTGATTATTTTCATTACTATTAAACTGCTGAATAGATTTCTCACCATCATATACCTCCTCTTCATCATCGGTGCCTTCAAAGTCCTCTGATTTAGGACTTTCATGAGGAACATGTTGAATAAAATTGCTTGCACTATGATCAAACTTCTGACTAGCTAAAAAATACGATGCCTCATTCGCATTACAAGCATTCCTATCACATTTCCTAGGCCCAACAGAAGAGGTATGCAAACAATTTGCTGATGTCTCAGAAATAAAATCTTCTTTATTTGACGAAGCCATCCCTTCTCTCTAAGAACATAGAATGATACAAATGCTCAC
>SNQJ01S0015314.1:68530-90030 GCA_010110895.2 Picea sitchensis
ATGTGTTAAAAACGATATTTTCCACTATATTTAAAAAGTATGGAACCATTAATTAATTAAGGACACATAATTATATGAAAAATCTTAATTTATAAAAAATAAATGGTGTACAACATTTTTAACATTGGATGGAGCATGGAAACATGATTAAAAAAACCACTGAACCAAAAAAAAATAGAAATATAGAAAAAATGAAAATAGATGAAAAAACACTGTTGAGAAAAAAAATTGAACAATTTGAANAAAAAAAAGTGGAAAAATTATGTATAAGAAAATTTAAAATATCAAAGAACCACGTAAAAAGGGATGTGGGTGCTATTGGTAGCACCATTTTAAAAAATGGGTTAAAAAACTTGACCCCCCCAAAATGAGAACTATGTAGAGTTCTAGTTAAGTTGGTAACTATGTTTGTTGCTCATGCTCCTCTTCAGATTTAGACTAAATAAATATGTCATCCAAAAATACAATAATAAACTTATCTAAGTAATTTTTGAAAATTCCATTCATTAAACACATAAAGACAATTGGTGCATTTAATAACCCAAATGGCACCACTGTGAACTCACAATGACCATACCTCGTTCTTAAGGTTGTCTTATTGATGTTTTCTTATTTTATTCTCACCTGGTGATAGCCGGATCTGAGGTCAATCTTGGAAAATATCTTTGCATCCTTCAGCTGGTCAAAGAGGTCATCTATCCTTGGCAAATGATACTTGTTCTTTATTGTTACCTTGTTCAACTGCCTAAAGTCAATGCAAAGCCTAAATGTACCATCCTTCTTCTTTCACAAATAATACTGGGGCACCCCAAGGTGACACACTTGAGAGTACATACCCCTTCTTCATAAGCTCTTCAAGTTGTATTTGCAATTCCTTCAGTTATGGTGTACTCATCCTATAAGGAGTCTTGGATACTGGGGTTGCTCCAAGCATAAGATTGATAGAAAAATCAATATCGCTCTTGGGTGGTAACCCCAACATTTCTCTAAATACATATTCAAATTATTTTAGAACTACATAGTCTTCCATATTTGGCACTTTATCCTTGGGTGCCTCCTCCATATGTGTTGCAAATACTTGACATCATTTCATGAATCTTTTCTTTAACTTCAAGGATGAAACTTCTGTGACAGTTACAACTCTTGAAATTCCTTGAATTGTTCTCAAGTTTCCTTCCTTATCCAAGAAGGTAAGTTCCTTATTATAATAGTATAGGACAACATGATGCTTGTCCAACCAATCCATACCAATGAGACAATTATAGGAGCCCAAAGATATGATGTTCCAATCTTCCCTTGTTATGAGCCCATTCATGTCCATTGGACATGCCTTAACCATCTGATTAATTTTCCTTTTAGCTCCTATAGCTAGTTGCACCATCCAAGGTTTACCAAGTTTGTTGCTTGGCAATTGAAATCTTTCTACCATATTAGGATCTAGATAACTATTAATAGATCCTCAATCAATTAAAATAACAATGGGTTGGTTATTAATCTTACCTTCCACTTCAATCACGTGAGACTAAAAATCATCTTGCTTGTTATCCAGGGCTGCATAGATCCTTGGTACATTTCTGCCCATGTCTTCATTGGTACCAGCTTGTTGTACATTGTGAACAATCCTCACTTTTTCACCTCTATGAGGGAAATTCTTGTACATATGGTCTCCCTCACAACCCCAACACTCCATTGGCTACTTCCTATGTCTTTTCTCCATTGTTTCTATAATTTTAGGATCCATGGGAGTTGGTTTTCCTTAAGAAGTATTTCTGAAAAATGGTGGCTTGGTTGCCTTCTTCCTCTGCTCTATCTTACCTTTCTTCTTGTCTTCCAAATATTTTTGGAAGGTCGGTCTTCCTCTATGCTGATCATAAAGGAATTTAGATCTACTTATGGTTTCCTCCAATGTATTGGGATCATCATATTGTATCTTATCACTGATAAATGATGACACCCCACTTAGGTACCTTTGAATCTTAACTTATTCATCCTTGATGAAAGAAACATATTTTAACATCTCTAATAATCTCCTTTCATACTCATCTATGTTCATACTCAAGTTCAAATAAATCCTTCATTTTCTTATCATAGTAACATTTGGTTAAATATTTATTTTGAAAATACCTTTTGGACTTATTGTTCCTGAGATTGATTCTAGGATCAAAGAATAATGTCAGGAATCAAATATTTTAAATAAACTATTTTATAAGTGATTTCTTCTATCTTCAGTTTTCTGAGAAATAATCTTTAAGTTAAATTTATGATAAGATAGTACAAAGGCTGTATCTCGTTATCTGAGTCCTAATTTTAATTTCAAATGATGTAGAAATGATTGAAAAAACTATTAAAACAAAGCAAGGTATCAATTACAAATAAGTCTCACCTTATTTGCAGTAGAAGAAAAACATAAGATGTACCCTTGAAAGGAGATTAAGAATGAAACAATTCACATAGGTCACAGGTCTTGTTTTTACTCACGGTAATAACAGAGGAAAAAATGTAACTGAATGGAATTTTGATATATTATGATCACAATAGACGTATTACTAAATTGTAATCATTCACTTTTCAAGAACTATATAAGGGAACTCATAAGAGATGGAGACACAAAGAAAACACATAACTCAATTGGAACGAATCTTAGAATCTCTGTCTACACTTGTATTAATATTAAAAAATTTCTCTCTTTTACATTAGGCTAGAAGCAACCTCAAATAGATCCAAAATCTATATATTTATACAAAAATTGTCTCAACTAAAAGTAGTTGGAATTTCCACAATATCTTCTCTAAATATAGAATACAATCCCAATGGAAAAACATAATGCAAATATTGTTAAGTTATAGTTTGATGTGCTGGTGCTTCAATGTTCCTTCATTTTCTCCCAGATGCACTCGCATTCCTCTGTTCATTGAACTGGGTACACATGTCCATCAAGGCTACCACAAATCTTGAAGGTTCAATTTTCTCATTCAATTCAAAGGAAAACATCTTCTTTTGTACTTGTGGCATCTTCTCATGGATATTCTTTACTTCTTGGGCTGTAATTTGATACTGTAAATTTGGCTTCACCAAAAACTCATTAATCTTGAGCAAATCAATCTAATTCATCTATTGGATGACAGATTGAATATTTTCCTTATTTTTTTTTTTTCTGGAGTTTTCCTTATTCATTTCTATTTCAATCTTCCCTAGTGCATCTGAGATATCATTTCTTTCAAATTCAACCAAATTTATTTCTACAGAAGATAGTGTCTCTGGACAAGCCTCCTTTGCCTCTTTGGAAAGTTTCTTGCTTTCTTCCAGATTTGTCTCCCAAAATTTCAAGGCCATTTCACCCCTCACTTGTTCATATTGTGATAAAGGGGCGAGACAAGAGAAATTGGATTTCTGCCTCCATATGATGAATTCTTGAAACTTGGATCTAGCCACACAGACATCTTTTTCTTTCACATAAATACTTTTCAGAGAAATATTTATTGCTTGATAGTATTTCTAAATAGTATCCACCTTTTTATATAGATCATGCTAGACAACTTATAGCTTCTCATTGATTTCAGATGATTGTGCTTTGAAAGAAGTGATGTCTATTGTTGTATTCTCCACTAGGACTAATTTGGCCTGCAACTATTCTATCAAACTATTCGAATGAGTAATCATGTCTTTGTTGGTCTGTGAACTCTGGTAAATCAGCTCGAGTTTCTCCTATAACTATTTCATTTGTTGCTGATAATTTAACCTGATTTTCTCTATGTCTCTATTCATTCTACTCCCGACAATCTGTTCTGTGTTTTGCATTTCATTATGCATTTGTTCTACCAAGAGAGATTTTTGTTGCATTCTGTTTGTCAGATTATCCACTAAACATTGGTTGGCAGTGGCGAAGGCCCCTATTGAATCTGCAACCTCCTTGGAAAACTTAGGATCATATTGCCTTTTCCATCATACAATATTCTCTTCCTTTTAGTAACTACTCCATCTTTTTGTTGAGATTATTTCTTTACAACAACTTTCCTTTTCTTGTTGAAAAATAAACTTGAGGGACGAATTTCTTCAATCTATATAGGATTAAGTTCATCCATGTGAATGGCCTCCAAAATAGGAGTTCCAAAACTGGCCTAATGGAGTTAATGAGGGAATATGAGAAATAATTGCGGTGGAGCTTTCTGGACTTGTTGTGCTTGGGATGCCAGTAGAAGTAATTGGTGTTGAATGGGGAAAAATTGTCCTTGATTCATGAAAGCTTCAAAATGGGCTAATATTTGTTGATCATTTAGAACTAATAGTGATGTTTCTTTCTCTTTAAATAACCCGTCTGAACTCTTCAAAACTTCTTCATCTTTGTTTTTAGTGGAACAACTTGGCTAAGACTCTGTGGATTTAGCTTTCTGTGAAGATGGCATGGGCCTTGAATCTCCTTGTAAGATATTAGGCAAGTTTTTTCGTTCATGCTTTTAGAAGCTGAGGAAACTAGCCTGTTGGTTAGGAGGCGGAGTCTGGAATTTATTTTGAACTTCTTCATAGGATCTAGCTCCCCTGAAAATCTACACATAAGGAGACTCTTCATGGATGTATATTTTCATGTTGTATTGAGCCAAATGATTCTCTACCACCTTATGTGAATCATGTCTTTTGAATTCAATGTCAACTAATTTTACATCTTCCAAGGCTGCAACCTCGACTTTGGTATGACCAAAATCTAATAATGTAAACATACCAACCTGAATGGGAAAATTTGGCCATACCTTTTTCAAACCGCTTTCAATTACTTGGTGATTCCTCTTGTTACTATATGGTATGCCACTTCTCTACACACCAACCTATCAGGTAAAAATTATGGAAGGGCATGAGGAGGAATGGAGCAACCGAACACTCTAATATAAGAAAATCTTTCCTCAATGTACCAGTTTTCAAATGTGCCTAAGTTTCCCATAATATTCTCTGAAATCCTGGGTGGCGGGTGGCCATAGATAGCTATATGAATAGGTACCACTACGCTGTGACAAATTTCATAAAATAAATCTTTAGCATTTTCTTCCCCTAGTTTGGAGTGGTAGAAATGTATAGGCTCAGAACTAGCCGGGGTCCAACTCCAATTCATCACGGGGAATGGGGTCATGAAGCAAATGACATCCATGATATATACATACATGTAAAAAGGAGCAGGTTGCCCTTTTTATTTCAATGATTGGTACTCAACAATTTCCTTAGCCAGGTTATCAGACAACACTTTATCCCAGTTGAAAGTATATCCCTCGGCTACTTCATTCATTATCACCACCACTCAACTGAGAAATGTGAAGGGTCCTTTTACCCAAATAAATAGAAGAGCATCATGGATATATATATAAGATATGCACATCTAAGGACGCCATGCAATACATACCATGAGCGTCAGTTTTGAATTTGTCCAGATGTTCCCACCAGGTCTTGATTATATCATGACCATTTCTATCGTATTGAGTGCATCATTTTCTCTCAAAATCTAGGAGAAATGTTGCATTGTAAGTATATTTGGGTGTAGAAGAAAGTTTATACATTACTTGTAGGTTCTTCAGTCAAAAAGAGAAGATGGAGGTCTTTTAGTAACTGATGAGGCTTCTGGTTTGAATGTCGATGTGCTTCAGAGCCCAACTTATCATATCATTATAGGGTATAATCCTAGGTCGTGCAACAATCTTGTGCAATTCTGACTATTCTACCAATCCGAGCTTGGCTGAGAAGGACTCGTCATCTTCCTCGATAGAACCGTCCAGAAAATTAATAATCTCATGTTCTAAGATATCGTAAACCTGCTTCCAAGAATTAACGGTGTCCGTAATTCATAGAGTGGTGTCTGATAGAACGTCTGTGTTTGGATTGGAATCATCAGCTGATGCATCTTGCTTCTTCCCAACTTTGTGTGGCGCAATAATCCTCAGGGAAATTAAATTAACCTGCCTGTAACAAGAGAAGTCGGTAATCTCTTTACTAAATGAAGAATTCTAATTGAAAATGGTGAGATGACTTGAAATTTGAAATGTTTTATTCATAAAATCTATCAATCTTCGTATTGATTTACTGATAGAAAAATTATTAAAAATTTAATGGAATTTATTACCTGGCAATTCACAATCTTTATTCAAATCGTTAACTTTAGTCAATCATAAATGTCATTAATGCTTCGACGGATCGATGTTCAGAGGTTTTGAATGTGACAAGGTAGAAATTTCCCAAAGGACGAATTCTCGGAGAAGTTAATCTCTAATTAATCACTTTTATGTGTTAATTAATCATGTTTTGAACATTTTATTAGCCTTAAGTAATTCATAAGTTCGATATTTGGGGGTTTTGGATGATAGAAATCCTCCGAAGGCCGAATTCCCGGAGTAAACATTTCGAACCATTATATATATTATTTCGGGTTTTGGAACTCCAGAGCTTCAGAGCTTCGGGAGCTCATTTGTTTTAAAAGTGTAGTTCGTACTTCGACAGTTCGACGTTCGAAAGTTTTGGATATAACACGAGAGAAATCTCCCGAAGACCGAAATCACGGAGTGATTAATTACTACTTAATCATGATTAATTAAAGTTATTAAATGTTTTATTATCTCTTTGCAACACTTTAGCTTTTTTGTGATATCCAATACTTTGACATTTTGAGATTTCAACAGTTGTGAAACCAATATTTGTTTAAACTCTCGAAGCGCGAAGCTTCGAAGTGACCATTAAAGTATTTCTTTTTTAAAATTCAGGCGACTTTAAAATTTTGTAGATCATAAGAATCGTTCGATCAACTTAGTGCAACTCATCAACGAGTGATATTGTAAGCGCCTTATTAATATATAATGACCAAGGATTTATTTAATTAAAAATAAATTTCCTAAATTTTTTGGTGAAATTTTGTTTCTAAGAGGCAAAAAACAAAAGAATAAAAGTTCAAGATTAAAAGTGTTCTAACATAGGCTCCATCTGGGGATTGTGGCTCCCTATGAGGCACGAAAGAACAGTAGACCCTGTTACTTTATTGGGTAAATGGAATCATTATTGTTGTTTGAAAACACTTTTTGGTTTTATTTAAGAATTAATCATACATAGAAAAAATGAACTCATCCAAATCCAAAATCTTTAAAGTACACGTCATGATTGATCTCAGGTTAGGCTATTAAATATTTCCTTTCTTAAAATTCATTTCGGAATTGTTTAAGATAATCAAAATAATTTTAACTAAAATATCAGGCTTCGACCGACTTTGTTTGCTTCAAGGTTAAGAAGACATAACATATTTATTTAGAGAATCCCTAGTTGGTTCAAGATGTAAATATCATTGGAAAAAGAATTAGATAACATAGTATGATATATAGATATATATGACAACCTTACAAATATCATAGATATTGCTTCACTGCCCGCGAGCCTATTTAGTACCCCGGTGAAGTTATCTATTTCTCCCATTGAATTTCCTTTCACTACTTCAATTAACGAATTTTCATTTCCCTGAGATGAGGGAAATCAATGTATGAATTTATTTTCATCATCTCTTTTAGACAAGATGGGGGCAATCGAATTATGAATTTCCTTTCACCATCTTTCTTCTATTTTAACATTTTGAAGTGGGGGCAATCAATTTGTATGTAACATACAAGGGATGATATCTGTTTAAAATCTTTTAAAATGAAAAAGAAGGTCTGTCTACAATTTTAAGAATACTTTGAAACTCACTTTCTTCCAATTTTCAGTACACTTTTTCCTATAGGAGAAACGTTTTGGGAACTTTGATCATTTCAGAGATAAAATTTAAGCGAGTTTGTCAGTTTTAAAATTTGATATCAGATCTAAAATTATAAGGATTAGCCTAGACATACTTTTCCAATTAAAATCAAAGGAATGTAAATATTTTCGCCTAATCTTGTTTTGAAAATATGGTTTTGAGTTTTCTAGAGTCAAGCTAAGTCTCTTTGTTTATATGAAGACTAAAAGGATGAGAAAGGAGAAAGAAAATATGAAGTGGAAAGAACTTAGGGAGGGGAAAAAATAACCAAATCAAGGATTCAGAGGATTTGAATCAAAAAATGTCCTAATCCCACACAAGTTTGTGTATTAAGTTCAGACTTCTTTCGAAGTTATTTATTATTATTTATATTTTTTATATTAGATATGCCTTTAGAATTTATCAACATGACACTTCAAGTTATATTTTTCTACATCTCCAATTTTTAGGTCAGGTGATAATATCATCATGAGAAAAACTTCCTTCACATTTATTTCAATCAAATTTTTTTAAATTTTTTTCCGGACTATAAAGAAGACTAGGAACTCATACCTTATTTTCCTTTTGAATTTTTAGCAAGGCAGATTATTTATTTATCATTTGTTTTTTAGAGAAGTCAAAATGGTGGAAAGACGAGTGTCGAGTTTTTCTTGGGCCTCATCTCCTGTTCAACAACATATATTCTGCAAAAGGGATGAAATACAAAATATTATATAATCCTATAGAATAGAGATGATACGTGATGAAGATGATTTTTATTTCAATAATCCTCAAGAAGCTTTTAATATGCACTGTGTATTATCCTAATTAGCTACCGGATAAATTTTATTTTACAGTGCAATGTATTTTTCTTTTTCTAAATTTATTTTTAAAATGAAGTCAAACAACCATAATTTTATTGAAAATATTTACAACAAGTGATCAAGTGACTCAGATCATTTACAAAAAGAAAAGAAAAATGGAAAATTAAATTTCCAATGTCAATCCAATCCTTTATATACAATGGAAATCTAAAAAGTAACTATTGCATGCAATGTTTTAAATAACGCCCATTGATAGGGGCCTCAAGAATCTCTCCATTAATATTTTCGAGCGAGAATGAGTTTTTTCCCTCAACAACTGCAATTTTGAAGGGTCCGAACCAGAGATGATCGAATTTCCCATGTTTGCCTGCATCTTCCTTTCTAGCTTCCCATTTTAAAACTAAATCTCCAGGAATAAACTCTATGTCTTTAGCTTTCTTATCAAAAAGGGATTTCATGTTATCCTGGTATTTTCGGAGCTTATCATCCACTTCTATTTTGTTTTGTTGTACTTCAATGATTTGATTTATTCTTCACGTAATATCGTTCAGATCTTCATTTGCATCCTGCCAAAGTTTCATCACAGGAAAAGTGATATTAATAGGAAGAATAACAACAATACCATAAACTAATTGGAATGGAGGCATACCTATAAATTTTTTGGTGCCAATTATGTTTTCCCATAAGGCATATTTTAAGTGTATATGCCAAGTTTTTTTGTTTTCTGTCAAAAAATTCTTGATTATCGTCATCAAACTCTTATTAGATGATTCCGCCAACCCATTTCCCTAAGGATAGTAGGCTGTAGAATGACCTAAAATAATATTGTATTTTTGTCAAAAATTGATCATTGCAATAGATTTAAAAGCTTGAGAATTATCAGTGACTATTTTCCTAGGACAACCAAATCTTGCTAAGATGTTTTCTTCCAAAATTTTTATCACTATTGAATATGTAGCATCTCAAGTTGGGATGGCTTCAACCCATTTCATAAAATAATCAGTAGCAGTCAAAATCCATCTGTGTTGAGCACTCGATTGTGGATGAATTTCTCCATTGAAATCTAAACCCCACTGTTGTAAAGGAGCTTATGATTTTACTGGATCTAAAGGTAAGGAAGGAATATTTTTCTTACCAGCAAAAAGTTAGCATGAATTAGAAGATCTGACCCTTGCATTTACATTGGTGAATACTTTTGGCCCATAATATCCTGCCCTTAAAATTTTGTAAGTTGTTTCTCTCCAGGCATGATGTCCTCCACATACTCCTTCATGAAACTCATCAATGACACCTTCTGTTTCAGATTCTATAAGACAATATAACAAGAAACCCAAAGGATATTTTCAGTATAACTTGCCATCAATAATGCAATACTTAATTGCATGTAACTTTAAATTTCTTTCCTTAGAACAAGTTATATCATTCGAACATTCAAGAGTAAGGAGATATGAAACAATGTCACTGTACCAAGATGAGGAGGACAACTTATCTTCAATCTGAATAATAGGCACTTGATCATCAATTTCCTCTATATCTAAAAGAGAATCATGAGACTCGAAGTTATTTATTCCAAGAGCTTTGAAATTCGATTAAGCTAAAAACCTTTCCAGACCTTGACCTTTCACTAGTTTGGTTGGTTTAAATTCTAAATCAAACTCTTGAATTTTAGATAACCATTTACCTCTTCTTCCATCGTTGTCTGGTTGAACCAAGATATCTTTAATTGCATTTGTTGGTACATAAACAATTATTTTTGAGTGCAAGACATATGTTTGGAAATCTTTGAGAGCCTTTACCATTGCATAAGATTATTTTTCAAGAATGTCATATCTTAACTCTGCATCTCTGAGGTTTTTTCTAAAAAAGGCTATTAGCTGTTCGAATCCCTCTTCGTTTTTTGAAGGAGCACTGTTACAATGGTATATTCAGATGCAAAGGATAATATTAATAACTCTTTTGTATAGTTGAGACTTACCAAAATCGATGCTTCTCCTATGGATTTCTTAACATGTTCGAATGATGCTTTTGATTTTGTGGTCCATTTTACTTCATTGTCCCTTTTTAGCATATCTGTAATCAATTTAATTATTTTAGCAAAATTAGGAATAAATCTCCTCAAAAAAATGATTTTTCCTAAAAAAGATTGAATCTCTTTTCTATTTCTAGGAATATTAATTAGATCAATAGCTTCAACTCGTTTGTGATCAACTTTAATTCCCTCCTTTGAAACTATACGCCCTTAAAGTTTACCTCCCTGCATGGAAAAGTGTGTTTTTTTTGGGTTTAGAGACAAACCAAATTTTCTGCATTTGTCAAAAGTTTGTTTGAACTGAACCAAATATTTTGCATTAGAGTTAGAAAAAATTGTCAGATCATCCAGATAAATAACAACAAACTTATCTCTCTCACCAATGAATATGATATCCATTGCTCTTTGGAAATTTTCTCTTGCATTCATTAAACCAAAAGACATTTTATCATACATAAAATTTCCCCATGGAGTAGTAAATGCAGTCTTTTATCTATCATCTTCATGAACAACAATCTGATTGCCAAGAAACCATCGATCATAGAAATTCTGTTAGCCCCTACCACCTTCTCTAAAACATGGTCCATTTTTGGAAGGGGGTAGTTATCTTTAAGAGAAGACCGTTTTAGGTTCCTAAAATCAACACAAAGTCTTATTTCTCTGTTCTTCTTCCTAACAGGGACCAAATTATCCACCCATTCCAAGTATTTGAGGGGAACAATGATTTTTGCATCAAGGAGTTTTTTAACCTCATTTTCTATTACTGGCAGAAGAATTGGGTTTATTTGTCTAAGTTTTTTCTTGAAAGGCTTAATAACATGTTTTAAGGGAATCTTATGCTCAATAACAGAAGTATCATAGGTTTTAAAATCTTCGTAAGACCATGCAAAAACATCTTTATATTTTTTAAGAAACTCAACATATTTACTCTTTATTTGAGTCGGAAGATATTTAGATATTTTGACCATCTTGGGATTTTCATTTGTTCCTACGTTACAATCTTCAACTTCTTCAGGTTGAGATCACAAAGTAGAATTTAAAGGTATATCATCTTGGTCAAACAACCTTTCTAGAGGGATAATACCTATGGGAATTTGATTGTTTTTAAGTAAGAGCATTCAGTGATTTGCAATTTTATCTTGGAACTTTTCTGGGTTTTCTCCTTCTTGCATAATCCAAGTAAGATCATTATGATTTTCTTCATCAATGTGGGTCTCAGAAAAATCATCTATAAACTGCTTGATTTTTTGATCATATTCAAATATGTTCTAGTGTTGAACATTGTTTGGAATTGAAGGTTTATGTCTCATCTCAAGATGATACTCCAGCTTCAAAAAAATAGGTGGTATGAAAGTTGCAACAACTTTGGCTAAGGAGTCATCTTGTTGATTATGTATTCTGGGAATAGAGTGGATGTTAAAAGACCAGGATAAATTATCTATAATATCCCAGGCACAATTTATATATGACCTCAATATTGGATGATTAGCTTGGTATTGTTGTTTTATTTGTTTTACAATTAGCTCAACATCACCATAAACTATCAAATGTTTGATTTTTAGTTTTCTTGCAGCTTCTAATCCTAAAACTAAAGCTTCATATTCACACACATTATTGGTATAATCAATATACCATTGTAATCTATAAGAAAAAGGAATGAACTACTCATCACCTGGTACCACAAATAAAACTCCATCTCCTACTCCTTCACACTATGAAGCACCATCAAAGAACATTTTCCACATCCCGTCTCTAAAATTTATGTTTTTCTTTGAAAATTTAATTTTTTGATTTTCTTATTATATACATTCTTCAAAATCATCATCTATGGATAACATACAATTGCCTAGATCTTGATTAACAACAAAGACTAGGTAGTTATTAGGGTTTTGGGGGTCACTTATAGTATAATCCAGTCTAGTTTCTTTGTACAATCGAGTAAACTGCCCACTAAAAATTGGAATTGTAGCTTATGTCATGTCTAACTGAATTGATCCTCCTAACTTGGCACACCAAGATCTTGATAAAATCATGCCATACTTGGAAGGAACATAAACAAAAACCACATCCATAAGAATACTTTTCACAGGAACCTGAGAAATATTTACAACTAAATCTTTAATCATACCCAGACACTTAACCTTTCTAGAATCAAAAGAGTATAGATCTTGATAAGGTTTGGTAATTTGAAGGCCCAATTTTTCCATGATAATCTTAGGCATCAAATTATGCGAAGCTCTTGAGTCTAACATGCAATTGTGTAGTAAATGATTGTGCACAGTCAATGTAATATAAAAAGGAGGAATATAATCCTTACTATTTTCAATGTGTGGTCCAAACATGATTGCAGGTTTCTCATCCTGCAAATTGATAACATCGGCTTGACATTCAACATCAAAAAAAATTATTTCTTTTGCAATTTGCTTTTATAGATTGGATTTCTAGCAAGTTCAACTAGAGGCACTGGAATTTTAATTTTGTTCAGTTCGTTTTCTAGATTGAAAGTCCCAATTGATTTTTCAATTTCCCTGGTCTGAACTTCAACCTCTTTATTTTCTGACTTCTTAGTATGTACTGCTTTCGTTTCAACTTTATTTGCTCGAGCAACTTGCGTTTCAGTTGATGGTTTTGTAACTGCTACCTCATTTGATTTGTTTTGAGATAAATCTTTTTTTGGGTGGAGTATTTATAGAACTTTTTTCTCTTGGCCTTAAATCATATTTATGTTGGAGCCCGACCATTATTGAATCAACGAGACCTTTGTATGTAGAGTCTCCCATATTGTTGATATTTTCATCATGATTAAATAGAGATTCCAGATCCAAGGATTTCTCATAATCATGTTTGGTTAGGTGAGGCTCAAGATCATTATCATTGAGGTTGTTTAGATCTTCATCTAATTCGTCATAATATTGCACCTCATCTCCCTATATGAGATTCTCAGTTTTAAAAGGAGCTTGAATCTTTTGTTCCTCATTTTTTATTTTCCTTTGTTGTATCTAAGGATTTATGTTAGGATTTCTCATGAATTGATTTCTAGCGTATGAATCAGGTTTGGCTTTTTCTATTTCAATCCTAGAAATTTTATTTTATAAGTCTTTAATAATTTTTTCCATCTCATCCATTTTTTCTTCTGAAGAAATTTTTCTAGAGCCGGAGGGCCCTGCGTGTTCTTTAAAATGCACGGGTTCTCTTGTTCCAATATCAAATTTAGTTTTCAACTTTCCAGATGCCATCATATTGGATTCAATCTCTATAGCATCATCTTGCATCCCTGCTAAAGTAGTGGATCTTATTTCTCTCAAAAGCAGAGTGAAATCAGAATCAAAAGCCCCTGCAAAAGTGACTTTTGCAGCTGGCTGAGAAGGTTTAACTTTATCCAGGATATTGTGATAAAGTTTATTAAATATTTGAATAAAATCTAGGAATGTTTTAGATGTTTACATTCTCAAGGCTTCGAATTCGGTTAAGTAATATAGATGGTCTTTTTTCTCACTCCATTGCCTTAAGAAGGAAGTTTCTAGATCATTATATGTTGGCATAGAGTCCACTAAAAGTCCTCCGAACCTAGTTCTTACCTATCCTTCAAAATTTTGTACTAACAGTCTCATGTAAACATCTTCATGCTCAATACCAAGGATATCAACGAATTGGTAAAAAAATACTATATGCTCTGTTGCTGCCAAATCCCCTTCACCTGTGAATTTAGGGAGGCTCTTCATGTAATTTTCAGGTAAATCATGTAGGATAGCAGGAAGAGTTAAGGGATCATACTTAGCATCGAACTTGGAAAAAATACTTGAAGGTTGAACTGGTATATTTTCTTGTCCACCAGCCCCTCCACCTCCGACACCTCCAACATCGACACCTCCAACACCAACCATTGAAAGTCTAGGAGAAGAAACTCGAGGGCCAAATAGGATATTATCAAAAACTTCAAAATACTGATCTATTGAACTCTTTATTACTTCAAGACGGTGTGAACAAAGTTTAGATATATGAGCGTAAGGTGATGAAAGATCTAAATGAGGGGGAAAAAGAGAACTTGAACTCGGTCTCTCAGATTTACCAGATGTATAAATAGGAATAACAACAGGGAATGAATCTGAGTATAAAAAGTAATCTTCAGGGTTTTTCGAAACATAAACTTTTACTTCGGGAAGAGAAAGAATCAGCTGTGTACAAATGATAGTAGGGATTGAAAAGGATTCTTTGTTTTCACTGGTAAAATTATCTATTAACGAGATAGAGGTGGTCTAGATAATCTCAAATTTTACTTCAGGAATAATTCCTTCTGGAGTTTCTAATTTAACTTTAGATTTACTTGTTGATGCTTTTGCAGAATGCACTTGTTTATACTTTTCTTTAATAATTTGTTCTTCAGCGAGAATATTAAGATTAACTTGCGTAACCCTAGGTTGGTATATCTTACCTTCTGATGTAGAAATTTGTTTGATATATCCCTTTGGTTTCAATAACTTTTCAGGATCCAAAACTGGCGTAGTCTGCTTTTTGTCTGGGTTTTTCCTGGTATTTTTTTGACCGAATTCCAACTTTGCCTACAATGGAGTAACAAGGTGAAATATAAAGTGAGCCTTATCCACGTATTCAATCTTTGTTCACCATCAAAGAACAAAATTTAACTTTGTCGTTCTCCCAGAGAAAAATGATTTCGTTTCTCTGTTCCCCGACAACTACGCCAAAAAGATGTTGTTCCTGAGATTGATTCTAGGCTCAAAGAATAATGTCAGGGATCAAAGATTTTAAATGAACGGTTTTATAAGTTCTTTCTTCTACCTTCATTTTTCTGAGAAATAATATTCAAGTTAAATTTATGATAAGACATTACAGAGGCTATATCTCGTTATCTGAGTCGTAATTTTAATTTCAAATGATGTAGAAATGATTGAAAAAAATGTTAAAAAAAAGAAAGGTATCAATTATAGATAAGTCTTACCTTATTTGCAGTAGAATAAAAATAGAAGATGTACCCTTGAAAGGAGATTAAGAATGCAACAATTCACATAGGTCATAGGTCTTGTTTCTACTTACAATAATAACAGAGGAAAAACTGTAACTGAATGGACTTCTGATATATTATGATTAAAGTAGACATATTACTAAATTGTAATCATTCACTTTTCAAGAACTACATAAGGAAACTCATAAGATATGGAGACACAAAGAAAACACATAACTCAAATGGAACGAAACTTAAAATCTTTGTCTGCACTTCTATTAATATTCAAAACCTTCTCTCTTTTAAATTAGGCTAGAAGCAACCTCGAATAGATCTAATATATATATATTTATACAAAAGTTATCTCAACTAAAAGTAGTTGGACTTTCCACAATATTTACTCTAAATATAGAATACAATCCCAATGGAAAAACAAAACGCAAATATTGTTGAGTTATAGTTTGATGTGCTGGTGCTTCATATGTTCCTTCATTTGCTCCCAGATACACTCACTTTCCTTTGTTCATTGAACTGGGAACACATGTCCATCAAGGCTACCACAAATCTCGAAGGTTCAATTTTCTCATTCAATTGAAAGGAAAACATCTTCTTTTGTACTTGTGGCAGCTTCTCTTGGATCTTCTTTCCTTCTTGGGATGTAATTTGATACTGTAAATTTGGCTTCACCAACAACTCATTAATATTGAGAAAATCAATCTGATTCATTTGTTGGATGACATATTGAATATTTTCCTTATTTTTTTCTGGAGTTTTCCTTATTCGTTTCTATTTCAATCTTCCCTAGTGCCTATGAGATATCATTTCCTTCAAATTCAACCAAATTTGTTTCTAGAGAAGATAGTGTCTCCAAACAAGCCTCCTTTGCCTCTCTGGCAAGTTTCTTTCTTTCCTATAGATTTGTCTCCCAAACTTTCAAGGCCATTTCACCCTTCACTTGTTCATATGGTGAGAAAGGGGCGAGACCAGGGATATTGGATTTCTGTCTCCATATGATGAATTCTTGAAACTTGGATCTAGCCACATAGACATGTTTTTCTTTCACATAAATATTTTTCATAGAATTATTTATTGCTTAATAGTATCCACCTTTTGATATAGATCCCGCTAGACAGATTCCAACTTCTCATTGATTTCATATGCTTGTTCTTTGAAAGAGGTGATGCCCATTGTTGTATTCTCCACTAGGACTAATTTGGCCTGCAATTATTCTATCAAACTGTCCTGCCGAGTAATCATGTGTTTGCTGGTCTATGAACTCTGGTAAATCAGCTTGAGTTTCTCTTGTAACTGTTTCATATGCTGCTAATAATTTAACCTAATTTTCTCTATGTCTTGATTCATTCTGCTCCTGACAATCTGTTCTGTTTTTTGAATTTCATTATGCATTTGTTCTACCAAGAGAGATTTTTGTTGGTGCATTGTCAGATTATCCACTGACCATCGGTTGGTAGTGGCGAAGGCCCCTAGTGAATCTGCAACCTCCTTGGAAAACTCAGGATCATCTTGGTCTTTTCCATCATGCAATATTCTCTACCTTTTAGTAACTACTCCATCTCTTTGCTAATATTGTTTCTTTACAATAACTTTCCTTTTCTTGTTGAAAAAGAAACTTGAGGGAGGCATTTATTTAGGCAAAATAGGAGTAAGTTCATCTATGTGAATGGCCTCCAAACTAGGAGTTCCAAAACTGGTCATTAATGGAGTTTATGAGGGAATATGAGAGATAATTGCGGTAGAGATTTCTAGACCTGTTGTGCTTGGGATGCCAACATAAGTAACTGGTGTTGAATGGGGAAAAACGTGTCCCTGATTCATGAAATCTTCAAATTGGGCTAATATTTGTTGATCATTTAGACCTAGCAGTGATGTTTTTATCTCTTTAAATAACCCGTCTGAACTCTTCAAAACTTATTCAACTTTGTTTTTAGTGGAACAACTTGGTTGAGACTCTGTGGATTTATCTTCTTGTGAAGATGGCATGGGCCTTGACTCCCCTTGTAAGATATTAGGCAAGTTGTTTCGTCTATGCTTTTGGAAGCTAAGGAAACCACCCTCTTGGTCAGGAGGTAGTCTGGAATCTATTTTGAACTTCTTCATAGGATCTAGCTCCCTTGAAAATCTCTTCATAAGGAGAATCTTCATGGATGTATCTTTTCATGTTGTATTGAGCCAAATGATTCTCTACCACCTTATGTGAATCATGTATTTTGAATTCAATGTCAATTAATTTGACATCTTCCAAGGCTGCAGGCTTGAATTTGGTATGGCCGAAATCTAACAAAGTAAACATACCAACCTCAATGGGAGAAGTTGGCCATAAATTTTTTCTGAGCTGCTTTCAATTCCTTGGTGATTCCTCCTACTACTATTTGGTATGCCACTTCTCTGCACACCCGAATGTCAGGTAAAAATTGTGGAAGGGCATGAGGAGGAACAAAGAAACCGAACACTCTAATGTAAGAAAATTTTTCCTCAATGTACCAGTCTGCAAATGTGACTAAGCTTCCCATAATCTTCTTTGAAATCCTGGGTGGCAGGTGGCCATAGATAGCTATATGAATAGGTACCACTACACTGTGACATATTTTGTAAAATAAATCTTTAACATTTTCTTCCCATAGTTTGTAGTGGTAGAAATGTATAGGATCAGAACTAGCCGGGGTCCAACTCCAATTCATCAGGGGGAATGGGGTCATGAAGCAAATGGAATCCATGATGTATGAAAACATGTAAAAAGGAGTAGGTTTCCCTTTTGATTTCAATGATTGGTACTCAATAATTTCCTTAGCCAGGTTATCAGACAACATTTTAGCCCAGTTGAAAGTATATCCCTCGGCTACTTCATTCATTATCGCCACCCAATCAATTGAGAAATGTGAAGGGTTCTTTGTCCCAAATAAACGATAGAGAATCATGGCTATATTTAAGATATAAACATCTAAGGACGTTGTGGACTACATACCATGAGCGTCGATTTTGAATTTGTCCAGATGTCCCTACGAGGTCTTGATTATATCATGACCATTTCTACCATATTGAGTGCATTATTTTCTCTCAAAATCCAAGAGAAATGATGCATTGTAAGTATATTTGGGTGTAGAAGAAAGTTTATACATTACTTGTAGGTTCTCTAGTCAAAAAGAGCCGATGAAGGTTTTCTGGTAACAGATGATGCTTCTGGTTTGAATGTCAACGTGCTTCAGAGACCAACTTATCATATCATTATAGGGTATAATCCTAGGTCATGCAACAATCTTGTGCAATTCCGACTGTGCTACCAATCTAAGATTGGATGAGAAGGACTCATCGTCTTCCTTGGAAGAATCATCTGGAAAATTAATAATCTCATGTTCTAAGATATCGTAAACCTGCGTACACGACTTAATGGTGTCCATAATTCGCGGAGCGGTGTCTGATAGAACATCTATGTTTGGATTGGAATCATCAGCTGATGCATCTTGCTTCTTCCCAGCTTTGCGTGGCGCCATAATCCTTAGGGAAATGAAATTAACCTGCCTATAACAAGAGATGTCTGTAATCTCTTTTGCTGAATGAAGAATTCTAATTGCAAATGGTAAGATGACTTGAAATTCAAAATGTTTTATTCATAAAGTCTATCAATCTTCGTATTGATTTACTAACAGAGAAATTATTAAAAATTTAATGGAATTTATTACTTGTCGATTCACAATCTTTATTCAAATCGTTAACTTTAGTCAATCATAAGTGTCATTAATACTTCGATGGTTCGACATTCATAGGTTTTGAATGTGACAGGGTAGAAATTTCCCGAAGGTTGAATTCCTGGAGAAGTTAATCTCTAATTAATCACTTTTATGTGTTAATTAATCATGTTTTGAACATTTTATTAGCCTTAAGTAATTCAGAAGTTTGATATTCAGGGGTTTTGGATGAAGGATGATAGAAATCCTCCAAAGGCCGAATTCCTGGAGTAAACATTTCGAATCGTTATATATATTGTTTCAGGTTTCGAAACTCCGGAGCTCCGGAGCTCCGAGAGATCATTTGTTTTAAAAGTGCGGTTCATACTTCGGTGGTTCGATGTTTGAAAGTTTTGGATATAACATGAGATAAATATCTCGAAGAACTAAATCATGGAGTGATTAATTAATATTTAATCATGATTAATTAAAGTTATTAAATGTTTTATTATCTCTTTGAAACACTTTAGTTTTTTTTTAATATCCAATACTTCGACATTTTGACATTTCGGCAGTTGTGAACCCAATCTTTGTTTAAACTCCCAAAGTACGAAGCTCCCAAGTGACTGTTAAAGTATTGCTTTTTTAAAATTTGGGCATCTTTTATATTTCAGAGATCATAAGAACCGTTCGATCAACTTAGTGCAACTCATCTATTGGACATAGTGTCATTATTGTATTTTCATTGATGTCAACAGTCGATATCATTGATGTGATGATAAGTTGAGATAAAAGCTCAGGAGGGTTAGCGAATGAAGATCAAAGCTCAGAAGAGATGGCACAATGAATTTCATAAGAATCGTTGGAGGACTAGTCAACAATATATAATTACTGATGTCGAACAGTTGGACGATATGTAGAAATTAAAGCTCAGGAGATTTAACGAATGAAGGTCAAAGCCCAGAATAGATGGTGCATTGAAAATCAATATGTATGGCACGATAAAACTCAGATAAAATCAAGACTGTTGATGTGCAATTGCCATATCAACAATAGGGATGAATTGCGGAGAGAGAAAGAAGAATTAAACTACTTTCTAGTTACAATCTTGCAATCGATCTAGATCGTCAGATCTCATAAACTCAAATATCAATGACTGTGGTTGATCCAAAAAACGATCATATTAAGTCGGATTTAGTCATGACCATTGGATGCACAATCACCAGATCATCGAAAGGAGAATTAAACATCATGCTATTTCCAATCCCGTAATTAGTCAGGACCGTTAGATCTTATAGCCTCGAAGATCGACGATTGTGGTTGACTCACCAACAATGCACAACTTCAAATTGCAGAGTTTTGGTGACGAGTTAAATCACTCGCAAGTTGTGGTTCCACAACCATCCTTGATCGTGGATCTTCTTCAAGAGTCTTCATAACTGTTTGATCACTTTAAAGTGGAAGGATAGGATAAGTGGGGAAAAATTTGAGAATTCAATTATCCGAATACCTGTGAGCGATTGGATCACTTTTTAGTGTAAGGATAGGATAAGCTGAAATATCTGAGATCTTGATTATCCGAATTCCTGTCAGCCGTCAGATTAAAATTAAGTGGAAGGACATGATAAGAAGAAAGGATGAGTTCTCGATTATTGAAATACCTTTAAGATGTCAAATCATTCTAAATATGTGAAGAGGTTAAGCTCCAGAAAAATATCTCTTCAAAATTTTAAGTTTGAGATTTGAAATTATCGAATCCCGGAGACCCGGAGAGCTGAAATAAATTCTCGACCACCGGATCATCTGAAGTAAGCCTCAATCATCCGATTCAAGAGGACATGTGGCAGACCACATCATCATGCCACATCAACAAGGACGTGTGGGATATCTACGTCAGTAAACCATGTCAACAAAGACATATGGCAGATCACGTCAACAAACCACATCAGCAAGGATGTGTGGCAGACCACATCAACAAGGACGTGTGATGTAGGAGCATCTCTCACAGCAAACGAGCCAGTGCAGAAAACAAAGGACAACTGGACAAACCCAGCCAAATTTTTGAATTTTCCCTTGAAGTTGATGCGCCAAATATAAATGAGATCATTTAATGAAGGTGCCTTGGTATAGTGTAATCAGACCTTGAGCGCCCTGCTCTCGTCTGAAGTAGATGGAGGCATTTATAGTAGTTAATGCAGGTAGATAGAAATTTAATTCTAGATTAGACAGTTTTAGAAAGAAAGAGGAAAATGGGATATAGACACCCTCATTGTGC
>SNQJ01S0015314.1:104149-130350 GCA_010110895.2 Picea sitchensis
CTCATAAATAATTTTTTTTATAAATTTAATAAAATAATTAATCAACATATTAAAAAAATTAAATAATTTATTCATTAATTTTACATTGATAAGTTATGATTGGAACATCTAATGGATCTAGAATCTTGAATAGATCTTGAATCGTTATATATTCTTCAAATCATCTGGTTAACCTCTCCTCTTTAGGTAGACCTTCGTATGGGGTTGTTTTTAGCACTAATTTATGTATGATTTTTATGAAATGCTTTTTTAATGTTTATATAAAATACCATTATTTTTAAATAAATATTTTTATAATATTTTTAAAATGGTAAATGAATTATTATTTTTTACATAAAAATATGGTGTTTAACATATATCTAGTTTGTTTTTCTTAAATAGGGGAAGGCCATTTGCATCCTACTTCATCCATGTTGATCCAAAATATTGTTTTATGATCTTAAGGTCAACCTCATGAAGATATGAATCCGCTTGTGTTTTTAGAGAGGTGGTACTCATCTTTTTCATATGAACTTATAAACTAAAATAAAACTAAATTTGAGAAGGACTAGGGTTTCTAAAAGATAACATTCACATTCAAAACAATACCTGAGATTGGGACCAGGTATCTTTAAAAGAAAAACATATATACAATATTTTACAAAGTAGATAATCCAAATGAGTATGATAAATAAGAGGTTGACGTTTCCATCACAACATTCATCAAGACAGTAAACAATTTCCAAAGTAAAGAGATAAATACAAATGGACTACATAAATAAGAGAACTTTAAATGATCATTCCATTAGGAACCAAATATATTATGATGGATAAAAAATTTGGAAAGTCAAGATTCAGATCAAAGTCTTTGAGAATACAATAATGTGTTATCCCAAGTAGTTCTCTTGGAGTGTCAAAAAATAGTATAAGTCTTTCCATAAAAAGTAAATGTATTTAAATAAAATATATGCATTATCCATTCAAACATGACTTAGTATTAGGCTCCTGTGTATCATAAAATGAAAAGACCTGGAAGATAAGAGGAAAACAATCAAGAGTTATCCTGGTTTTCACATAATACTGAGAATTAGAAGGCAATATGACAAATTATTGTAGAAGAAAACAAACATAAAATGGGGAACATGGTTGTTGCTTGACTCACTATGATGGAAATTTCTAGTAACCCTTTACTTGCTTGTAGTTGTTTATTTTATAGGTGCATGTTGTGGTTGAGGTGGACTAACCACACCAACTACTTCTTGATTTTCCGGTTCAGTAATTCTGATTACTGCCTTGTTCAACTACTCCTTGATATACTCCATTAAAGGTGCTACAATGATTTTATTCTTAGTTTTAGTTTCAAATAATTGATTTTCAAATTCTCTTAGATTATCTCTGATTGATGCAACCTGTCATCAACTTCATCATTCCTATTGATATACCGAATTAACCATTTTTCAACTTCCTCTTACGAAGAGTCTATAGTATTGGTAATTCATTTGCCTAGGAAACTTTTAATGCATTAAGTTATCCCATTAAGGATTATTTTGATAAAATCATGGCATCCATTAATAAATTGGGACCATCAAGCTCCTTTGTAAGATCCACAAGTTTAAGAAACAAATCACTCTTTTTATTTCTCAAAATAACAGTTTCTTTCTCATCCAACATGCATTGACTTTCTTTATTCGATAAGTCAAAGTAAGTTTTTGTTCTTTTCTGTGAGTTTCACTTAAGCTTGAGACTTTAGCTCATAATGTATTCACAACTTCTCTGTAAAATCCTTCATCATTTTCCATGTCCTTTTGCAGGTATTCCTAAATTTTGTATTCTAGATTAAAAGCTAACAATACTTTGGGAAAGCTCCCAAATTTCTTGGATTATATCAATTCTCTTTTGTATGGCGTCACCAAAATATTTTCTTATTGCTTCTAATAAGCTTGATGAGACTTTATATATATATATATATATATATATATATTTTATCTGGGGAATTCTCTAACACAAATGTAGGTTGGATTGAATTCAAAGGTTCGTGAAACAATATTCTTGGTATCAAACTAAATTCTAACTCTTTAATCATCCTCTTTAACTTTGAATTTTTTTTTCTTTATATTATCAATAGATTGTTTCAAAGCTTCTCCACTTGCTCCATGGAATTCTGCAATTCTGCAACTCCATCAAAGTCAATTAAATATTTCCATCTTTTTGATGACCTTTTATTTTTGGTATTAACTTTTTCCGATAACAATATTTTAGACTCATGATTGCAGGACACGTGGTGCAAATTAACAGACTCCTCAAATATTTCAGTATCTTGGGTAATCATAACATCAATTATTTACCTATTTTCCAATTGTATTTGTGCAGACCAACTAGGTTCTTCAATGAGATCATCTATGTCGATTGTGCATGGACTCTTCTGGACTTCAGGTACGCTTAACCCTGTTGCTGATGTATTCATTTTTCTTTTGACAGAAGTATATGCAATATGATATTTTTCAAGAATGTTTCTAGATGGGTCTTTATCACCACCATCATCTGACCCTCCAACTAATTATTTTCTCATCTCCATTCTGTTAGTTCTATTCTTTGTTCTTGATGGAGTACTCATTTGGGATGTTGTTGGTTAATTAGGGTTTTTATCTGTCACTTCCTTACCATGTTATCTGTGACCTTCATTGGTTCTATTTATTTATTTCATATCATCTGAAACTTGTTATGTTGCAATTTCATGGATATGTAGATTATCCCTGCCACCCTCCTAAAATTGTTCAACTTTAGTGAAATATGAAGAGTACGAAATCAATTCCATGTGTGTAGTAAATTTGTTATCTGGGTCAAAACCCTTAATAAACTTATCTTACTTTAAGCCCAACTATTCATGATGTCCTACCAATTCATTAAGGTTGGTTATGAATTGTTTTTTCCTTTTATCATAGAAGAAATGGGCCCAAGTCTTATATTGTATGCACATTTCCTCGAGAAAGAGTCTATTTGATACATAGAACGATAGAAGAAAAGGATTCTCCTCACTACCAAATAACCTGATAAAATCAAATTCTTCATAGGTTTCATAATATCCTTTCCCATGGAAAAAGGTGGTTTCTTTAAGAGAGAGTCTTGATGTACTTTGAAAAAAAATTAACCTTTTAAATTATGAAATGAAATTGTTATGAACTGGGTAAAAATTGTATTGAGATTTATGTCTGTACAAAATCGAGTACCATGCATAAATTAGTTCCAATTTAAAATCAACATTCTTTTTCCTTTTCAAGTATTCAAACACGTGGCCATAAGCGATAGCGAAGATGAGGTAAGAATTTATATAAAATTTTTGAGTCTTTTTAAGGTTATTCAATTGAAAATAAATTTCATTTGAAATGAGATAACCCCAATCTATAATGGCTTTTTCATGCAAAGCATAATGCATGACATACATAACATTTATTGGTATAAACACAATAGATTCCAGACCGATAATGTGGGTGAACAACCATGAAAATTCTCTGTATTGATATTTTAATGAAGTTACCTCAATCTTGGAAGCACCAAGTTTATTGCTTGGTTCCTCCAAATAATTTCTTAGAAACCTCTCCCCTCCTTTATTTTTCTTCATAAATTCATCGACCTATTCATTTTTGAATCGCAAGGTAGATGTAGGGAGTCGTATAATTTTGGAGAATGCTGAAGGAGCTAGAGATATGGGTTGGTTTCCTTGCAATAGAATTATTCTTTTCTCAGAGTTAAACCTGTTTGCGCACCATTGAACAATTTCTTTGAAGTCTGTCACTTCAAGAACACAACCTTCTAATGTTATTCTTGAGGTCCAAATTAAGTTCGTTTTCTTCTCGGCCAGAGAAAGAGTCTTGTAGTAAATATATGCTCTAGACCACTGGAACTCTTGATCCTCACGCCCAAGTGTGTTTAGTGTATCTTCACAATACAATTCCTTTTTCTTACTTGACATTCTTTTTTGATTTTGACAAAAGGTGGTTTTACTGTCGATATTACAACATGCCATATTTGTTTTTATTTTAATTTCACTATGTATTGTCTTGATAGTTCAATCAATCATAACTCTTTCTTTTAATATTATCGGATTACATTATATTTGGATTTATTTCAAGCTTTAATGAATGTTTCATGAATTTAATAATGACATTATGCTTACACAAGTGGCAGCTGATGTGGCGGGGAAAATACATGTGATGGGAAGTGGTGATGTGACATGTGGACCTGTCGACCTACAAACATGCATATCCAAGACTTTTTCTATCCTCGTTATACATTACTTGAAAATTGGCTAAGTGTTGGAAACGTTTTAATACAAAAGAAAAAGGAAATAAAGGAAAACAAATAAAAGAAAAGACAAGAAAAAATAGTATGGGTGGTTAAATGAAAACACTAAATTGATCACAAATGTGGATCAACATCTGTCTCCAACTATGGGACAACGACCCCCTATGGGTGTCTGAGAACCCAAAATCTCTTTCCATTGGGAAAAATAGAGTCGAAGAAAATAAGAAAGACAAACCTAAAAGTATATACAATGAGTACCAGGAAAGACTACGTAACATTTTTTACTAAGGAGGAGTCAACATAAAAAGTTATTCAGATGCTATCGATTGATAGGAAAGGAATGAATTATTTCCTTCGTGTCCTTGAGAAAGTATGAATTATAACCAATTACTCTTTCAATTTGATATGGACCAATCTAAAGAAATTCAATTTTGGTGTGGAATGATGGTTTTTATTTATTTTTATTCGACATCAAAACTAACTGATCTTTTTGAAAATACTTTGAAGTTATGCTTTTATAAAAATATTTCTTGATCACTTCTTTCCTTTTATTTATTTCTAGTATTTCTTGTTCCCTCTGTTCTTCTAGTTGTAGGAGCTCATTATATCTTCTTTGTATTGGTGTTTTTTCTTCTTTTTCCTCAACATCTAAGATCAGTGTCAAAGCATTCAAATCAACATGCAAAGGTAATATTTCTTCTATTCCATATACCAAAGTATATAGAGAATTCCCTATACTATATTTTGGAGTTAGAAGACTTTCCCATAGTGCATCTATCAACTTGTTATGACAATTCTTGTGGTTAGCTTCAATACTTTTCTTGATTATTTGAATCAATGTTTTGTTTGTTTATTTTGATAATCCATTTCCCTGAGGATAATAATTAGATGATTTCCCCATAATTATTCCATATTCAACAAATAATTTTTTGAATTTTAATCCAATAAAAATCGAGCCATTATCTATTACAATTGTTTTTGGTACACTAAACATGGACATAATATTTTATTTCAAGAAATGAATTAATTGTTATGAATCTACATTTCTTAGAGCCATAGCTTCATGCCACTTTGTAAAATAGTTAGTTGTTGTGATAATATATGAATGACCTTTGATTGATTTAGGATTTATTGGACCAACAACATCTAAACCCCATTGAGAAAATGGTTGCTCCACCGTGACTGTCTATAATGACATTTGATCTCTTTTGATTTTTCCTGAAAATGTATGACATGGGTTACACTTATGAACAAATTCATAAGAATCCTTGAACAAAGTTGGCCAATAAAAAAAATATCAAATGATTTTGTGGGTTGCCACAAATGGTGAAAATGTCCTCCACAAACCCCATTGTGAAATTCTCGAATCACTTCCTTAGATTTTAAATGATCGAGACATATTTTTTAAACACCATCAAAATTTCATTTGAACAATACTCTAGATAGTAGAACATAATTATTTGTTTTCATTTTCAAAGTTCTTCTCTCTTTTGAGGACATTTAGAGAGGAAATTGACCAGCTTTTAAATAAAATAGTATATCTTTATACCATTCAGAATTATCCAAGCTTGTTCTTGGGATTATAACACCAAATCCATTGGGAGGAGGAATTCTTAAAGCTTCAATCCCTGTCATGAATTTACACAAACCTTGACCTTTCACAACTTTTAAATGTTTAATTTTTAAGTCATACTCTTGAAGTTTGGCCAACCATTTTTCCCATCTTCCCTTCCCAAGTTATTGATTCAAAATAATTTTGACTGGTGAATGAGGAACATAAGAAATAATATGAGTTGACATAATATATGTCCTAAAAAGAGAAATCAATTTGACTAGAGAAAGAGCTTGTTTTTCAATGATCGAATAATTCAAATCATAATCATGTAGTTATTTTCTCATGAAAGAAATTGGGAGTTATTCTTGCTTCTGATTTTTCTTAGTGAGTATAGAGGAAATGGTTTCATCTGAGGAAAAACAATACAATATAAATTCTTTGTAAAAATCAATATTAACGAGCACAGGGGTAGTAGTAATAGCTTTATTAACTTCTATGAAAACCTTTTTGATTTCTGTTTTCCATTCAAACCTTTTATCTTTCTTTAGAAACTTGTTTATAATATTGAAAATGGTATCATAATTGGGGACAAACCTTCGAACACAATTTATCTTTCCGAAGAAATATTGCACTCTATTTTTTGATTTGGGAGGATTGATGTAATTTATTTCTTTGTTTCTTTCTAGGTCAATATACACTCCTTATTTTCTTACAACATTGTTGGAAATATAGTTGTCATTGATGTCAACTTTAGTTGAACTCTAGAAGCATTGATGTCATCCCTGGAAGAAGCCCTGGAAATATGGCTAAGTGGTTGAGAATCCCCATAGGTATGGTCATGAAGCCCAAATTTGTTTGAGGAATAAGGACACGAAGGACAATGTAAATTCATTTAAAAAACTCATAGATGGATAATCCTTGTCGTTCCATTTCCAAAGGTAGGTGGTACATCACGTGGTTCCTCACGGTTGAGGAGTTATTCCCTCTTGATGTTGGAATCCCCGAAGAATGGTTAAGAAGCCCCTAAATAGTTACAAGTGATTAATTAAAGGGTAAAGTGGTTGTAAAAAGAAGCCATAAATTTAAGGAGAGAAGTTACTTTGAAAAAGTATAAATACCCCTCAAAGAGTCTCTCATAACTACATTCACATTCACAAGTCTATTGAATATCTTCTAAGTGAAAAAGTGATATTTTGGTAAATATTTTCGTAGAATATTTGAGGTAGAGAAGTATGAGGTAGTGAAGGGAAGCAAAGGGAAAAGTCTGCAAAATAGATTTATGAGGTTATATGTGGGTTATAGTGGAGTAAGGCACGAACATCCGCAGGTTGCAGTGGAGAAAGGCACATACATATACAGGTTGATAGTGTACAAGTCACGGATATGAGAAAAGGTTTTGAGGAAGGATGCTTCAGGTTGCAACAAAGCATGATGACACACCATGGTTATTACATGGTTTGAAATGGTATGCATTAGGGTTTCCTCAAGATGAAAGGTATGCCTTATATGTGTTTTGATTTTCATATATTGGTAGTTATTGCATATGTTTAAGGCATGTCTTGGAGGCCTTTTGGTACATGGTTTTATATGGTGAGGTTCATATCTTGGTGATATTGATACATGCTTGAGTCATATCCGTGGTACTTGGCTTATGGATGTTATGGTTCATTGTTATATGCACATCTTTGTGATATTGAAAAATACTTGAGGCATATCTTATGGTACATGGTTCATGAGATATGATTGAGGCATATCATGAATGATATAACACATGTTTGAGGCACATATTTTAGTATATGGTTTATGGATGCCAGTATGTGTTTGAGGCACATATTTTGGTACATGGTTTATGGATGTTGGCACATATTTGGTACATGGTTTGAGGCATATTGTTTGAGGTTTCAATACATGTTGATGCATGATATGGTACAATTTTTTGTACATGGTTGATGCATGATATGGTATAGGTTGATGATGATATACCAGTGACAATGACAGTGATAGGTTGGTTTGACAGTGACAATGACATATTGATGTGATAGTGATAGTGACCAGTTTATTGATGTATCTATGATAGTAGTAGTGATAGTATTAGTGGTAGAGATAGGTTGAGTCTAAACTTATATTTGAGGGTGGTAGGATGAGGCAAGGAAAGGGGGTTGCAACCTCCTTCCATTTGTAGCTGGGGAATTTAGGGAGTTGGAACTTCCTTCAGGTTGGATCCTGTAAATTAAGGGGTCATAGACTCCTTCTTGTTAGAGCCAGAGAATACAAGGAGTTGGAGCTTCCTTTAGGTTGGAGCCTCCTTCCAGTTGTAGCTTCCTTAAGGTTGGATCCTGTAAATAAGGGGTTAGATCCTCCTTCCAGTTGGTGCTAGAGAATTGGGAAGTTGGTACTTCCTATGAATGTATTCTTGATATATATAAGAAATAATTATTTGTTTTTCTCCCATTTGGGTTTCCACGTAAATTATGGTGTACCGTTTATTTGTGGTTGTTTATTATGCACTAATGAATGATACTTTTTATGATGCAATGATATACCGAATGTATAAGTGATAAAATATTGAATACTACTGATAAAGTTGAAGTTTATATATATTGTAACTGAAAGTGGTAAACATTGCTCATATTGAGTCAACCCTCCCCTCTCAGTATTCCAACAATTGGTATCAGAGTAGGTCCTTCACCAAATAATTTAACCGCTGGAAGGAAGATCATGGATATCATGGATAATGGATATAGAGTTAATGGAACACCATGGTTTAATTGTTAGATTGATTTGAAGTATGAGTTGTGGAGCACAATAATGAATTTTTTTTTATAGGCACAAGGGTATGATGTTTGGAAATTAGTTGTGTCAGGATATACAACTACAAAGAAACCTTTGAAGACTGCAACCAAGAAGGAATTGAAAAGGAATAACAAAATTGCAATGGATTTCATTATAGAAGGATTATGTGATTAAGTTAAATTCAAAGTGGGACAATGCTTATCAACCAAAGATATCTGGGATAAGCTACATAATTTCTATTCCAAGGGATCTCATAACATCACATAGCTAGAGCATATTAAAGAAGATGCAGGGACATAACAAGAAGAAATATACTCATCATGTCAGACAAATTCAAAAGAATATTGTGAAGAAGGAGTAGTGGAACTTGAGGCTGAACTAATCAATGCTTTAAGTGAGATAAATATAGAAAGGAAGAAAAGAAAGTCTCCCCAGGAAGAATTGATCAAGCTAAAAGAGGACTCTCAAGACTAATAATTCCTAAGAATCCTATAAGATTATCATGAATCTAAAATCTTAGGTGGAAGAAGACAAAGTGATTGAAGAAACTCTCAAGGACCAGTTGAAAGAGAAACATTGTTTGAAAGACAAAATAGTATCACAACGAAATGAACAAGAGAAGAGAGAAGAGATTTTGACAAGTCATCTTAAGGAACAATTTGAGAACTTAAAAAAGATTGAAGTAGAATTTAGTCAACAAGAAATAAGACTTGAAGAAGAAATCACCACCTTGAATACCCAACTTGAAGAAGCAAAGAGAATGGAAGAATTCATGAAGATTCAGATGATGAAGAAATGAGAAGAATGTGAGAAGCTTGAAGAAGAAGTTGTCACATTAAGAGTTAAAGTTGTCAATCATAGCAAGAACGTTGAAGAGAAAGGAAGTTTCACATCACCAATAAATAAATCTAAAGAAAAATGTTATAGGTTACTAGAAAAGAAGAATGAAGACAAGGATAAGAGTTAGGCATAAATCATCAAAGGCCCCATCGAGAAAGAAGATCCCTCAAAGTAGAAGATTCCAGAAATGAACAAGACTCAAGAATAAGATTACATAATAGATGGATATGAAAGAATAACTTCCACTTCCAGGTATCAATGAAGCTTCAATCATTATGAAGGAAACAACAAAACATAATATCGTGATCAACCAAGGAATGAATTCAGAAGGACTACAACACAAAGAAGATCATTTAATTCAAGGTATCAAAGTTTATTTTTTTGTCATTGTTTTACTTGTAATAATGTTTTACCTAAAGCTATAGATTGTAGAGCTTATGGAAGAATTTTTAAGAAAGAAATGTTCATGTGGCTCCATACAATAATGAATGTTACAAATTACATAAATATGGACACATTGCTAGTGAATGTAGAAGTACGATGGATACTTCTATGAAAGAGAACATTGATATCATATAAAATAAGAAAAAGTGAATGAAGAGAAAGTGAATGAAGAACAAGTGAATGAAGTGCTTCCAAAAATCATACTCTCGGGATTTGCATTAGTGCGAGATCATGATGAATCCAAAAGAAAAGAGGAAGATGTCAGAATTCATGAAGATGATGAAGAGGAAGATGTTAGAATTTAGATGATAGAAGAGGAATATTACTATGCATTAGGGTGGATTCCTCCACCTTTCTGAGCCATCCATATTGGAGAGCCTCAATAAGTATGAATATTGAAGAGGGGGAGTCTAGAAGCAACTCTACAGATCATAGAACTATCTTTCGAGAAATATGAAGTGTTCATGGGTTTTGGGAAGGAAGTATCAAAGTGGTTTGAAGGAAAAAGTGGAGAATATCTTGTGACAATTTGATTGGTTGAGGAGAAACTTTCGGAATACATTCCCATGCAGGTATCAACTAACACTTATGAAGTATATCATTGGCACACTTATTAGGCAAAGGTTCATAATTGTATAGAGGATTTCACTTATGTATTTAGGCAAGGATACATTCAGTACAAATTGTTACATACATGTAGAGTATGATTTGCAGATTAAGAAGACAACTTGAGAAGAAGGAATATGTTGTAATCAACAGATGGGTCAAAATTATGTGCAGTTGAGTACTAGAATCATGGAAATTTTATGAAATATGGAAAGAGATGGATTTATCATATCATTGGAAGGTCTAGATGTATTTATGATAGTATATGAAAGGATATTGACAAGTGGAATTAGTTAGTCATAGGATGGCAAGTCGTGAAAGGAACATCAAAACACATGAAGAGAAATTGTCAGCAAAAGTCGTACAATCAAAGGGAAATTGTTGAAAAGTATGGTCATTGATTTCTATAAATGAACATGACAAGCTATGAAGTCAAGTAACTTTGAATTCCTTTAATATATTCAAGTGAATTACAAGAGGAAGAACCAATGGATAAGAATCACTGGAAGAGAGGAAAAGGAAGCAAACTTGTACAAAAATCCCCACATTGATCTACATGACATCTTTTAAAGAAGTTAAGGGAGATAAATATTCATCAGAGAAAGAGATTATGAAAGAAATATCAGAAGCATGAAGACAGGGGGAGTTACTCTTTTCACCCATGATATCAAAGGGGGAGAAAAATAAAGATCATAAGAGAAATATCAGAAGCATGATGGCAGGGGAAGCAACCCCAAAGAGAGTTACCCTTTTCAATTGATGTCAAAGGGGGAGAGAAACATGAGGATAATTGGTAACAGGTGGAGTATGGGTGTTGCCATCAATGCCAAAGGGGTATATTGTTGGAAACTTAGTTTTCATTGATGTCAAATCTAGATGAACTTTGCAATCATTGATGTCAACCATAGTCAACCCTAGAACAAGCCCTGAAAAGATGGCTAAGAGGTTAAGTGGTTGACAAGCCCCAAAGGTATGGTGATGCAGAAGCATCATAAAAAAATCACACATGGAGAGATAGGTCAGTGCCCTAACATGTATTTTGAATCATTTTGGAATATTGAATGCTAGCGTTTCTTGCAAATCTTTTTGAACGGATTGAAAACTGAAGAAGATCTAAACACTTGGAAGAGGAATGATTGCGATAGATATCAAATTTTCACTCTTAGAATTTAATGTAACGATGCTTAAGGTGTAGTTATTTTTTTACTTCGAGAAGATAGGTAGTTAGAGGGAACCCTAGGATCCCTCTTGTATAAGTAGATGCATTGTACACCTAAATGAGGATGTTGCAAATTAGTAGGAGATTGATGTGATTTAGTTGTTGTTTTTTTATCATAGCTATATCCATTTACATTTTAATAGAGATAACAGAGGGATATTGATCCAAATGCGTGGTGTTTTTGTTTCTTAAATATTTTCTGTTATTTTGTGTTTCATGAATGTATGATTTATACTATTGAATCTATGATTCTTTGAAACATTAGATAAGTTTCAATTGTTTCTCTGCCACGAGCTTACTCAAGGAGTGCATATTTTTCGCAAGGAGTGCATTGATAGAGTCTGATTCGACCAAGAGTTCAGGAGAAATAACGTGGAATTTGTATACAAAGTGTGCATATCATCCGTAAGGAGTGCATTGACAGAGTTTGATTCGACCCAGAGTTCAAGAGAAATAACGTGGAATTTGTATACAGAGTGTGCATATCATCAACAAGGAGTGCGTCGACAAAGTCTTTGATTCAGAAGCTTAGGAGGAGTATCTCTAGAGGTTTCTCGCAGAAGTGTGCGTGTGAAGGTCTGTTGCAAGGCGTACACAGGTCCAAATCCAAATAAGTGTCAAAGAAAACCCTTTAAAGAGTTAAAGGTTCAGAGGAATACAAGCTACAAAGAGATAAAAAGAGAAATCTTTGAAAGGGAGGAACCCCTTAAGGTTTTTCCAAATTAACGATCAAGATCCCTTCAGGAGGAAGTGGGATCATTCCAAACTACCAGATATGGGAGATTTGCATGGTGGTTGGCCATAAGTTATTTTGGAAATTCATAAACCATAATATTTGGGAGGTAGAAGGGTGAAAAACATCGAAGTCCGAAGCTGTGAAGAGATTCCAACCGTTGGTTGGAAGGTAGAGATGTGGCAACGAATAAGAAATATTCCAGGTACAAAATACTTCAAAGAAGAGGAGTGTCAAGACGTGCAAAAATCCCAAAGACCGGAGTCTGAACGGATCATAGCTGTTGGCTATGGGAGAGACGAGAACCGTAGATCTACCTAGGCGAGTTCGTGATTCGGGGTTCGAACAAAAAGGGTGAAGTTGTTTCTAAGAACGCTGAAACCCGAAGTTACTAAGCACTTAGGGGATTAAGCCTTCGGTAATAGCCGAGGTTGCATGTAGAAAAGAGCTAGCATAAAGGAGATAACGCCCCAAATTTCAAGATTTTAAAGCACTAAGGAAAGGGGCCGCGAGTTCCATATAACCTACGCCTAAGGTGATAAAATGGCATGTATTTAATTTAGTTGAGGGCCAGCAAGGCCTAAACAAGATAATATAGCTCATATAGTTGAAGATCCTTGACCGAGAGGTCGCACAACCCCAAGGAGAGAAGGGGGGGTCTGCATCATATGGTCATGAAGCCTGATTTTGTTTGAGGAATAAGGACATGAAGAATAGTTTAAATTCATGTAAACACACTCATAGATGGATAGTCCTTGTTGTTTCATTTCCAATGGTAGGTGGTACGTCACATGGTTCCTCATGATTGAGGAGTTATGCCCTATTGAAGTTTGATTCTCCGAAGAATGGTTAAGAAGCCCCTAAATAGTTACAAGTCATTAATTAAAGGGTAAAGTGGTTGTAAAAAGAAGCCCTAAAGTTGAGGAGAGAAATTACTTTGAAAAAGTATAAATACACCTCAAGGAGTCTCTCATAAGTACATTCACTTACACAAGTCTATTGAATATCTTTTAAGTGAACAAGTGATCTTTTGGTAAATATTTTCGTACCATATCTAAGGTAGCGAAGTCTGAGGTATTGAAGTTTGAGGTAGTGAAGGGAAGCAAAGGGAAAAGTTTGCAAACTAGCTTTCTAAGGTTATTTGCGGGTTGCAGTGGAGCAAGGCATAGAAATACGTGGGTCGCAGTGGAGCAAGGTGCGGACATTTGTGAGTTGATAGTGTACAAGTCATGGATCTAGGAAAAGGTTTTGAAGAAGGATGCTTGGTCTAGGTTGTAGCAAGGCATGATGACACAACATGGTTGTTACATGGTTTGAAATGGTATGCATTATTGTTTTTTCATGATGAAAGGTATGCCTTCTATGTGTTTTGATGTTCATATCTTGGTATTTATCGCATATGTTTAAGGCATGTCTTGGAGTATTTTTGGTACATGGTTGCATATGGCGAGGTTCATTTCTTGGTGATATTGATACATGCTTGAGACATATACTTGGTACTTGGTTTATGGATGTTATGGTTCATTGTTAGAGGAACATATTTGTGATATTGACACATACTTGAGGCATATATTAAGGTACATGGTTTATGGAATATGATTGAGGCATATCATGAATGATATACCACATGTTTGAGGAACATATTTTAGTATATGGTTTATGGATGTGTTTGAGGCACATATTTTGGTACATGGTTTATGGATGTTGGCACATCTTTGGTACATGGTTTGAGGCATATTGGTTTAGGTTTCGGTATATGGTTGATGCATGATATTGTACATGTTTTGGTACATGGTTGATGCATGATATGGTACAGGTTGATGATGGTATATTGGTGACTGATTGATAGTGAAAGGTTGATGTGACAGTGATAGTGATAGGTTGATTTGATAGTGACATTTATAGTTTGATGTGATAGTGACTGGTTGATTGATGTATCTGTGATAGTGGAAGTGATAGTATCAATGGTAGTGACAAGTTGAGTCTCCACTTCTATTTCAGGGTGAAAAGGTGGGGCAAGGAAAGGGGGTTGTATCCTACTTGCAGTTGTAGCTGGAGAATTCAGGGAGCTGGAGCTTCCTTCAGGTTGGAGCCTATAAATTAGGGATCATAGCCTCCTTCTGGTTGAAGCCAGAGAATACAGAGAGTTGGAGCTTACTTTAGGTTGGAGCCTCCTTCCAATTGTAGCTAGAGAATTTAGGGAGTTGTAGCTTTATTCAGGTTAAAGACTTTAAATAGGGAGTTGGATCCTCCTTCCAGTTGGTGCTGGAGAATTGGGAAGTTGGTGCTTCCTATGAATCTATTCTTGATATATATAAGAAATCATTTCGTGGTTTTCTTCCATTTGGGTTTTGTTAAGCCCTAAATAGTGGCACATTACCCCTTAATTGGGGCATATTACATTAGTATTGTTATTTTATTTATGTTAACTTGTGTACATTAATTGTAATTGTACCTCCTAGTCTCTTATATATACCAAGGAGACTTTTTCATTTGGAATCATCTTGTAATGGTAAATTTATGTGGTGTATAAGGAGGTTTCCACCTCGAAGAGGCTTATTATATGAAATTATCTCTTTTTCAAGGCGTTGAGTACTGAATCTGAGTTTTTTTATGCTATTTTGATATCTGGCTCTTAATATTTGGTATATGAGATCAAGGTCTTGGGGTTTCACTATTACATCTGAGCCACCCTGGAATTTTCACTATAACATTTTTTCTAAGGATTTTAAGAAGGATATCCTTGGAGGATATTTAGTAGACAGATCAAGGTACTTTCGGTTCAAATTCCAGCTCCTGAGGAATTATACTTTCAAAGATATAACCTGCATAAGATAGGGTTCTGTAATCATCCTGAATTTATTCATCATGGAATTTGCGCTATACAATTTTTTCTGTGATGTTTCAGACCCTAAAAATAGGAGGTTATTTAGAGAAATTAGCAAGGTAGTTTTGGTAAACATTTCAGCTTCTGGATCATCTTACATTTGTATATACACCTTGTGTAAGATAGGGTAGATGACTAGTCATATTAACTAGTCTCAAACAGGTGTTCCGAGTAAAAAAATGATATCTTATTTAGTGAGTATCCAAATTAAGTGAGACAATTTGTATTGGATAGAAGACAATTTGTAGTATTTCTGGTGCAAGTTTCAGAATCAAATATCATATATTGTTCTCTTGGCACGCTTTACAAGTACACTCTCTTGGAAGGGAAAAAAATCAGCAAGGTGTGGGGGAGTTACTATAAATTACACTTGGCACATCCAATTTTGATCAGACTTATGGAATTACAAAGAAGACATATTAGATAACTACAAAACAAAATGTTTATACCTAGAAAGGCCAAAATTTTGGAGATACAACAGAATAAATATCGTCTAGTAGAACCACCTTGAAATCAAGGTTTAAAAGTGATACTTGGCCAACATGCCACCAAAAAAGGGAACTTCTACACCAAATAAGCCTTCAGACAATCCTACTTGGACTCTTGATGAAGGTGAAGAAATGTGTAGGGACATAAATGATTTACAAAAGAAGACAATAACAAAAGATGAACTACAAGGGATGATGGATTTAACTGAAGCTAAGTTAGAGGAAATAATGGATTCTAAGATGGATGGTTTAAAAAGGGAGATCATGGAAGGATTGAAAAATTTCCTAATAGAGAGGCCGCCTGAAAGTGAAAATGTATCCCATGAAATTCATGATGAGGACACAAGGAAGATGAATCAAGACTGGAGAAACTCCAACTTTGGGGTGAAGATTAACCACTTTCCTAAGATTGATATGAGAAAGTTTGATGGAAAGGATCCAATCACATGGACACTTCAGATGGAGTAGTTATTTGATTTACATGATGTGCCACACACACAAAAGGTACAAATTGATTCTTTATATTTAGAACCCAATCAATTTGTGTGGTATCGATGGATTTTTTCTCGCAAATCACTTGTCACTTGGACCATTTTCATGGAAGAAATGATAGCACACTATGAGGATACAAGGAACAATACCTTGTTTAGCCAATTAATAAATTTCAAGAAAAAGGGTTCAGTTGTGGATCACGTTGAGAACTTACAAAGATTGAATATAAAGGTAACTGATATTGCAAATGGAGGAACTATCAATTTCTCAGGAAAATACCATAAGATCAATCTTACTATGGGGAAATATGTAATGAATAGTCCAATGATTTCTATACCCATGGGTGGTTTTGATTTCGTACTAGGAGTCCAATGGTTACAATCATTGGGAACTATGGATTTTCATTTTCATGGATTTCATCATAGGGTTACCAAATTCTGAAGGAAAGAGTTTCATCATGGTGATTTTTGATAGACTGACCAAGTACACATACTTTTGTGCACTCTCTCATCCTTTCAAAGCTAGTACAATTGGCACCGCATTCATGGAGACAGTTCAAAAGCTACATGGAAGCCCAAAGATTATTGTGAGTGACAAAGATCCCATCTTCACTGGACATTTTTGGACATAATTATTTTCTTGTTTGGGTACTCAATTGTCTCATAGCTCATCTTATCATCCTCAATCTGATGGACAAACCAATATAGTGAAAAAATGTCTCGAAGGATACCTTAGTTTCTTTGTCTTTGATAAAAAAAACACAATGGTTCAAGTGGTTATACTTGGCAGAATGGTGGTATAACACTTCGTTTCATACTACAAAAAAAATGACACCATTTATGGAACTCTATGGATATCATCCACCTTCCATCACTTATTATCTAAGAGAAAAATATAAGGTTCAATTAGTTGAAGATCACACCGATCATCAACAACAAGTTCTCCAACTCTTAAAAGACAACATGACCATGGCACATAATCTCATGAAACAACAAGCAAATCAACATCGTAGTGAAAGAAGTTTTAAATTAGGGGATTGGGTATTTTTAAGAATACAACCATACAAATAGATGTCCCTCAAGCAATATAAGAAGGATAATAAATTATCACCAAAGTACTATGGCCCTTATAAGGTGTTGCAAAATATTGGTACTATGACATACAAATTGGAGTTTCCTGCATCTTCACGAATACACCCAATTTTCCATGTGTTATGCTTAAAGAAGGTTATAGGTGACAAGATCTCAGTTCAAACAATATTTCAAGAACTTGCTAAGGAAGGAAAAATCGTATTGGATCCTAAATCTATCACTAACACAGGAATTCTCAACTGAGGAATAGATCCATTTCAGAGTATCTCATTAAGTGGAGGAAACTACCTGTTGAAGATTCCACTTGGGAAGATGAGTCCTTTTTATAGAAGCATGAAAAATTACTCAAGCATTGCAAACAACACTTATCTAAAGGGGAGGGGCATGTTAAGACTTAAATAGTGGCACATTACCCCTTAATTGGGGCATATTACATTTGTATTGTTATTTCATTTATGTCGACTTGAGTTCATTAGTTGTAATTGTACCTCCTAGTCTCCTATATATACCAAGGAGACATTTTCATTTGGAATCATCTTGTATTGGTAAATTTATGTGGTGTATAAGGAGGTTTCCCCCTTGAAGAGGATTATTATATGAAATTATCTCTTTGTCAAGGTGTTGAGTACTTATTCTGAGTTTTTTTATGCTATTTTGATATTTGGCTCTTAACAGGTTTCCACGTAAATTCCATTGTACTGTGTATCTATGGTTGTTTATTATGCACTGATGAATGATATTGTTTATGATGCAATGATATAATGAATGCATAAGTGATAAACTATTGAATATTTCTGATAAAGTTGAATTTTATATATATTGTGATTGAAAGTGGTAAAAAGTGCTCATATTGATTCACCCCCCGCTCTCAGTATTCCAACAAACATGTCCTAGCAATTTTCTTTATATTATAGGAAACCAACATTTTTAGGATTCAATGATACCCCATACAGTTTTCATCTTTCAAAAATATTCTTGAGATTTCTAATATGTATTTCTCTTGATTTTGAATAAATTGTTAAATCATCTTGGTAATCAACCATGAATTTTCCAATGAAGTCTTTGAAAGCATGATCCATCACTCTCTAGAACATGGAACCTTCATTTTTCAATCCGAATAACATTATGACATATGCATAAGTTCCCCATGGTGTTACAAATGTTATTTTTGGTCTATATTCTTCTTCCATAAGGACTTGGTTATAACCTAAAAACCCATCTAACATAAACATTAATGCAGATCTTGTAACTAGTTGAAGAAGAATTTCCATATTGGGTAGTGGGCAATTATCTTTTATACTGACTCGGTTAAGATCCCTAAAATCAACACACAAATGAATCTCACCCGTTTCTTCCTTACCACTACTAGATTTGAAAACCAATCTGAATGTCTAATGAGAGAAATTATAACAACTTTCTTTAATTTCTGAGTTTCTATCTTTATCAGAGGCTTTATTTCGGGATTTATTACTCTCAATTTTTTTTGAATGGTTAGGCTCCTTCTTTCATAGGTATATTATGTTGGAATAATAATTTATCATATTCTTTCAAATCATCATAAGTCCATGCAAATAAATCTTGAAAATATTTAAATCTAGGTATATTGATCAATCTCTTCTTTGGTGCAGCTGGTACCCAACTTTATATACTTTGGTGATTCATTAGTACCAATGTTTATCTTCTATGTTTCTTGGACCTTTCTAACATAGGGTTATTCTAGTGGTTTTGAAATTTTCATTTGGTCATATCTCATAAATAGGGATTCCAAGCTGATATAATTCTTTGGATAAAGTTTATGACTCTACCCATGGACTTCTCCCTATGAATTATGATCTTCTACTAGATCAACTTTAGTTATGAAACCATCATTTGTAAGAAAAAATACCACATGCTCATTATTTTCAAAAAATTGTAAATATTCTTGATTATCTAGAATTGATGGTCGAAAAATAGTCCTCACATGATAAGATTAAAAGGTTGGGTGTATTAATCAATATCTTATTTGGTGCATCTTGTACTTGAGTTTATATACTTTGGTGATTCAAGAGTACTGATGTGTATCTTCTATGTTTCTTGTACCTTTATAACAAAGGGTTCTTCTAGTGGTTTTGAAATTTTCGTTTGGTCATCTCTCGTAAATAGGGATTCCAAACTGATATCATTATTTGGATAAACTTTATGATTCTTCTCATGGACTTATCCCTATAAATTATGATATTCTACTGGATCAACTTTAGTTATGGAACCATCATCTGTAAGAAAGTTTACCACATGTTCATCATTTTAAAAAAAATTGTAAATATTCTTGATTTTCTGGAATTAATGGTCGAAAAATAGTCTTCACATGATAAGATTAAAAAGATGGGTTTATTGATCAATCTCTTCTTTGGTGCAGTTGGTACCAAATTTTATATACTTTGGTGATTTAGGAGTACCGATGTTTATCTTCTATGTTTCTTGGACCTTTCTAACATAGGGTTCTTCTAATGGTTTTTAAATTTTTGTTTGGTCATCTCTTGTAAAGAGAGATTCCAAACTGATATACTTCTTTGGAGAAAGTTAACTTTTCTCATGGACTTATCCTTGTAAATTTTGATCTTCTACTCGATCAAATTTAATTATGGAATCATCAATTGTAAGAAAATTTACCACATGGTCATCATTTTCAAAAAAATGAAAATATTCTTGATTATATGGAATTGATGGTAAAACAATAGTCTTCACATGATAAGTTCCTTGTCCTTTACAGTATTTTGTGTTAAACATGGATGCAAATAATGCTAGTGCATCATCCTTTTGATTATTTTCTATAGGAATAAAGGATATGTTGAAAGAGTTGAAAGAATCCATGAGCCATGAAACCCTTTTTGCATAACATTTTAACTTTTCATTTTTAGCCTTATATTTCTTCCTAATGTGATTGATAATAAATTTTGAATAACCAGTGACCACCAAGTTTTCCACTTTCATTTGAAGGGAAATAATCATACATTGAATTAGTGATTCATATTCTGCCTCATTATTTGTGCATGTAAATTCAAGTCTAATTGCATGTGGGTGTATAACAACTCCAAGGGTTTTAAAAATGATTCTTGCTCCATTTCTAGATTTAGAACATGCACCATCAAAGGACATCTTCTAGTAAACTTTAATTTTTTTGGAATGTTGAGTTGATCTAAATCAAAGACAACATAATTTCCCATTCCAACATCAAGATAATTCCTCATCAATAAATTATCCTTTTTTTTGAAAAAAATAGGTTTTCTAAGTTCTCTAGGAATTCTAACCATTGTGAGGCAACATCATACAACTTCCATCATTCATTTTATATCCTCCAATAATCAAACACCAATATATACCAAGAACAAATCCATATGTTGGAGGAAGATCTACCACGATAATAGTAAATACTATTGTGATATGAGGAGTCATAGTTTTTTTTTCCAAGGAAAAAAGTCGTAATTTTATTAGAAAAGGATATAAAATTACATTCCCAGATATATATTTGCTATATGGATAGCAAGGATATATATTGTCTGTTAGTGTCTCATACAGTTCTGTGATCTTGATTTCAGAATGAAATACTTGCTTCAATACAAAATAAAACATATTATGCGTGGACATCCACCCCATCACAGGCCGAATATTCAAAAAATAGTGAGTTTCAAAAATAGAGTTTCTAATATATACATAGTGTTCCTGTTTATATACTCAAAATTGTCTACCATTGGTATATCAATATGTTTATTCTTCCTGGAAAGGCCTATGGAACTCAAAACTTCCAGCCTCTGTATGTTCTGTAATATGTCAGCTTCCGAGATCTAGGTGTGATGCTTCTTTGGATAGCCGATCAGCCAAGGAGTTCCTTTCCCTGTAAATGTGAGAGAGAGAGAAAGTGTCAAAAGTAGGAATGGTCCTCAAAATATCTGCCAGGTAGGGTCTGAGCCTAGAAATATGAAAAATTTGTGTTTGTATAGCCCACTGTATAATGGTCAAAGAGTCCCCAAAGGCTTGTAGATTGGTTACACCTTTTTCTACCACGAACTGGAGAAGAAGTTTTAATGCTTGTAGTTCGGCATAATTGTTCGAGCCAGGCCCTAGCCGAGCTCGAAGGAGAAAGAAATTTTTCTCTGATAGATATAAGTAGCCACCCCCCCACAGTGGAGTTGATCACCCGAGGCCGCACCACCAAAAAATGCCCAAGGTCTCCCTTTATCTATCTGTTCCTCCCGAGAGGTTCGGCTTGTGCCCTGTGCCAAGGGGTGTTTATATTTGAAGTGATCTGCAATACTTAAGGATAAAGTGGCCACCCTTATTGGGGATTGTAGGACATCCCAAAAAATGGTATTAATTCTGGCGATCCAGATCCCCCAAGCTGTTAGTATTGGTAGGTCTTTTAAGTAAATTGGGGTTATCGGTTTTGAGAAATCCTTTAGAGATGCTTCAAAGGTATCTCCTTGCCAAATGACGATGTTAGGATTTAAGGTGGAGGCTTCCAACCAGATAGATCTAGAGAAAGGACAGTGCATGAAAATATGATCTATCATTTCTTCTTGCGAGCAATAGAGGGGGAACCAACTAGGCCCGTAGTAAAGCCTCTTTTGTAGAATATCCCAGGTGGCGACTTTGTTTTCTAGAATAGACCATACCAAGAGCTTACCTTTGGCTGGGCATTTTAACTTCCACAAACATTTCCACCACCATTTTTCCTCTTGTTGTGCTGGTGCCAAGCTAAGTAGTACATAACCTATTTTAGGAGTGTATGTACCTTGCGGGTCCCCATCCCAGATGAGTTCATTTGCTTCAGCCGATAGACATATGTTTTCCTTCCTTAGCACGTTGAGATATCATTCCTAGTAAATAGTTTGGGGGACACTGAGATTGAAGGTTCTCCTTGACTTCCAGCCTTGTTTCCACAAGGTTGTGTGGGTGGGTTCGACAATTTGGGCAAGGTGGATATAGCCATTTATTTCTAGAGTTGTGAAGATGTCATATGGTAGAAGGTGTTCCCTCGAGCAACCTGCCCAAGGATCTCGTCCAATACAGAGTGAGGTTCCAGAACCTACTTGCCAAGATAAGGAATTTCCAATCACATCAAAGGCTCGTTGAACTGCCTTCCACATTACTGAAATCCTAGAATATCTAGTTCCAGGGCTCCTGATCCATTGGATTACAGAGAGAGGTGCCACATAATATTGTAGTGTCACTTGGGTCCATAGACTTGTTGTTGTGATTAAACACCAAACACATTTGGCCGCTAGAGATTTTGAGAAAATAAGGATGTTTTTTAATCCCCAGCCCGCCCAATGCCTTTGGTTTTGCTATTCTTTCCCAGCGTACCCAGGGAAAGACTCGGTGGTATTTTTTCCCCCTCCACAAATATGAGAAGGACAATATTCTTTCTTTTTCAAGAATTCATTTTGGAATCCATGAGAGGGACATCCAGTAAATTGGTATTGCTTCCAAAACCGTCTTAATAAGTACCAGACGACCAACCCTTGATAACCATTTGTAGCACCAAAATTTTAATCTCTTTTCCATCTTTGCCAGTAGCCATAGCCAATCATTCTTCCTATAATCATTGGGCTTTAAGTGGAAACCAAGGTATTTGAGGCCTTCTTCCAGAATCAGAGATTGATAGGGAAAAAGTTCTAAAAAGTAATGAAAATCCTCATTCTCAAGCCGAGAGAAGAGTATATTGGACTTCTGAGCATTGATGAGAATTCCCATTGCGGATTTGAAGAGTGTGAGCCCCTCTGAAATTAGATCTGCATCCCTCTTCAAGCCATCGCAAAAGATGAGTATGTCATCTACAAAGAGTAGATGTGTAATAGCAAGCCCAATTGAGATTTTTATACCAGAGAAATGTCCGCCCACTCTTGCCTCTATCAAGAAATGACATTAGCATTCTGCTACAAGGAGGAAGAGTAGGGGGGAGAGAGGGCAGCCCTACCGGAGTCCCCTTCCTACTTGAAAAAATCTTGTGGCAGAGCCATTAAGTAGAATGGAAAAGGAGACTAAGTTTAAGCATGCCATTATCCAGTTGACAAAACCCAGTCCAAAGCCCAAATGAATTGGAAGCATTTTGATGTATAACCAATTGACCCTATCGAAGGCTTTGGATAGGTCTATCTTAATCACTACAACTTTCAACTTCTTTAATTTGATGTTGTGTAGGCCTTCTTGAGCTACACCGATAGCCTCATGAATTTGTCTGCCTTCAAGAAAGCCGAACTGTTCCCCCGAGATGTGTTTTGAGAGGATTACCTTCAACCTTCTATTGATAACTTTGGAAATAATCTTGTACAGGTAGTTACAAAGTGAGATGGGCCAAAAATATTCAAAGGAGGTTGGGTTATCATATTTAGGTATCAATGCTATGAAGGTAGCATTAATGGGACTATGTAAGTGACCCATTTCCCTTGATTCTTCAATTATCCTCAGGAGGTCAGGTCCAAAAACTTCAAAGTATCCCAGGTAGAATTCAATTGGCCACCCATCAGGACTAGGGCTCTTCCCTTTCTGTAACAAGTGTAGTACTTCTATCATCTCTTTTTCAGTGACTAGGCTTGAATGTTGTTCTGTTGCATCCTCATCTACGAATCTGGGAAAGAGCTGAGCAACTTTTATAATTTTTGCAATGGAGGTTTCCTCCTGAGATTTGTAGAGTGTCTTAATGTGATTAATGCCCGGGTCGGCTAGATCATTGTAATTTATTATTTCCTCTCCTCTCTGATTCTGAAGGCTCCAGATGGTGTTGGTCATATTTATTCCTTTAGAGAAAGCCTGAAAGAATTTTGTGTTTTCATCTCCGCATGTTAGCCAAAGGGCCCGAATCTTTAGTCTCCACCATTCCTCTCTCTCATCCAGGATGACCCTGTGACTCTTTTCCAATCCAAAGAGGATATATTTTGTTTTCTGGCTAAGGTAGCCCCGACCGGTCCCGTCTTGTAGTTCAATTAGCTTCTGTTCAATGTCCTTTAGAGACTAATCATCTTTTTGTTTTTTTTTCTTTGGCCCACATCTTGGTTGCAAACTTGAGTCCCTTTAGGTTTTCGACAAAGTGTACAACTGTTGGGGTCTAAGAATGCTTTGGAAAATTTACCCAATTCTCCTTTACTAGTTCTAGGAAGGTTGGATTAGTTATCCATCCCTCAAATAATTTGAAGGGGTTGGATGACCTTCTAATAGAGTTCCCAAATTCAAACAAAATCGGATGATGGTCTGACTCTCCCCCAAAATTTACCCATTTTCAAACTAGAGCTGACGAATCCTGAATATCGTCAGTGAGAAGCAATCTATCCAAGCATTTGGCGACTCTGTCTGACCCTACCCATCTGTTGCACCAAGTAGGTGAGAGTTTTTGAGGTTCGACATCCACCAACCCCCACTGATCCAGGTACTTTAGAAAGTAATTGTTTAAGGGATTTGGTGCTGCTCGAGGGCCCCAAACCTCTGAAGTACCTAAAGAGAAGTTTAGGTCACCACTCGAGATAAAATATTTTCTTTTGAACCATTCACATTCAGTTAGGGAGTTCCAGTAGAGTTGCTTATCCTGGTGTGGTCCATATATGTTTATGACAGTGAGTGACTGACCCAGGTCAGTGGAGAATATAGTAAGGTGGATCCCCGAGGAGAAGCCCCAAGTATTTTCCAGTTTACAGTTCCGCTTCTTCCAGCCAGTGGCCAAACCCCCTGAACATCCTCAAGAATCAACTGTTGTGAACGACTAGCCCGAGAGTAAGGATTCCAGGGTCTTGACTACTATGACTTTTTCCCCGAGATTTTCCTGAAGAAGTAAGACATCTGGCAAATAGAGTTCCACCAATCTTCAGAGAGATGATTTTTTATTGGGGTTCACCAATCCCTGACAATTGAAAGAAATAATTTTCATGAGGTAACTCTGTCATTGGGTGGCTTTGCTCTAAGTGCCCATTCAATTGAAGATTGTTTTCCAGATGCTAGGTTGATTCTTTCTCTATCTTGTGCTAGATATAGGTGTGATTTGTGGCCTCTACCTTTTCTCACCGAGTGTGTCTGAGTGAGTGACCCCAGTCCCCTTCCCAAATCCAAGTAATTACCACTCTCTTGGGGGGGCTCTTTGATCACAAATCTACGCCTAAGGTGGTATTATACGTTGTTTTCTTCTGAAGAGGAGTCCAAAGAGGCCAAGGGGGTGTCAAGGGTAATAGGGAGAGTGGGATGTATAAAAGTATCTTGAGAGGAAGGGGAGAGGGGAACGGAGGAGAAAGGGGGGGCGACTACTATAGGAGTAAGATGTGTACCGTTAGAGGGCATATGGTCAGTCAGCAGAAGGGAGCCCAACACCCCCAAGTTCAAGGAGGGTGTAACCAGTGAAGGTGCATAAACTGACGAGGTGGTGGAGAAGGAGTAGTGTAAGGGGGCCATACTGATACAGGAGAGAGACTTCCCACCCGGATAAACGACAAGCTCAAAAATAACAAAAGGAACGAAGGAATTCAAAGAAGAAAGTGTAGCAGCTAAAGTTGACATACCCGATAAAGCGTGTTCGCGTTAGAGAAGATGCTCCAAGGAAGGTGAGGAGAGGGGACCAGTAGTAGGAAGTGTTATAACCCTATAATTCATAGGATCATCTATTGACTGGAAATTGTTCACTCGGGGTGTATAGGTTTGCAAATAATATTTCATCTCTGCAAATTATTTTCAAGGGAAGCAGTGCACCAAACCCTCAAAAAGTCATTAAGCCTAAGTTTTGCCTCATATACTGCATTCGCGCCTGGAGATTAAAGA